>JADLZL010000565.1:0-15260 GCA_015844335.1 Chrysopogon serrulatus
GATGGCTCGGCGTCGACGGCGATGGGCATGGCAGCATGGCCTCGATAGGATCGCCGCCGTGCAGTCACGTAACGATGTGTGCCCGCTGCACCAGCACGGCCACCTGTTCTAGCTACTAGTAGTAGACTGCGCATCTCTTTATAACGAATCTCGGGTGTAAGCTCCGGCACCCGATAGTGCCACGTCGACCGCTAACCCGTAACCGTAGGATCTAGCGATAGTGCGATAGCAACCGTTCGATCGTGGTTGTCACGGGTCTCTCACCCGTAAAGCCGTTAACCCGGACAACCGTGAATCCTCGCGAACCTGCTCACGGGTGACTCCCGCACACAGCACCTCCCTCTTCCCGGCGCTGGCGAGATGCGGGCGCCGCAGGCGCGGTGTTCCCGTTCCTCCCGGCGCGGGCGGGGGCCCCAGCGGCCCCTGCGACCTGGCGTGGCCGGCAGTGCGGGCCTACCGACTCCCGGCGCGGGTGGAGGCCCCAGCAGGCGCGACGATCCCGACGTGCGGGCGCGGCGGTCCTGGCAATCCGTCGCCGGCGGAGGGCCAACGGCCCCTACAACTGCGGCGGCGCCGCCTGCCAGAGGTGCGGGTGCAGACGCAGACGCGTCCATGGCTCGCCATGGCTTCCATGCAGCCGTGCTGGCCACGCCCTGCGCCGCGCTTGAGGAGGAGGCAAGTCTTCGCACGGCTCCTCGCTCTCCCTCGCGCCCTTTCTGCTCAGCTCCCCTCGAGTACACCCGGAAGCCTCCGTCTCGGCGTCGAGTACACTCCCGACGCCCAAGTTCCGGCCCCATGCCATGTCCTGTGCAATGCATGCGTTCGACAAAATGCCCAAAAGAGGTCTTGCCTAAAAACATTATGGATGATGAAGGCAAGATACCTAGATACAAAGTCCAATCAATACACGATGGATCATAGTAAGTACAATAAATTACTTATTCCCTGTTCTCTTTCTCATGCCCAAAAGAATGCTCAGACCAAAGTCATGGAGCCTGCAAACTCTATAATTCATGGAGCCTGCAAACTCTATAATTAAGTGCCAAAGAAATACTAAGAGCATGCTTCACGTAATTTGTCGTATGGTTCTGTATTTTAAGAATTTAACTGACATTTGCAACATCTGCAAGTGAGATCATGATTCTGATGCCCTCGTGATTCCGGTTGGTACTATATGAATACTTTGCAATTGTTATAAAATATATTTAGTGACGTGCTAAAATTTTAAACCCAATAAGAAAGTTAGCAGTTCATATGTTTCTCTCTTCATATAAACTAGCCAACTATTTTTATGTGAAAGCATTTACATTTGAGGTTAGCAGACATTGGCTCACCAAATCGATCAAAATTATTATGTTAACTAAGCACTATTTTTTAGGGGAATTGTAAATTTCTAATTCTACTTTTTCTATCGTTGTTAATATTATGCTATGTCTCCATTGTTGGTAAGGGTTACAAAAAGAAACTATTTTATATTTTTCTTTCATTTCAAAGACTACTACTCTGGAATAATTTAATAAAATCTACAACATGATATAATCATGCTGCATGAATAATCCAAGCAGTACTTTACACGGGTTACAGAAAGAAACAATTTTATATTTTTCTTTCATTTCAATGACTCTACTACTTTGGAATAATTTAATGAAATCCACAACATGATATAATCATACTGCATGAATAATCCAAGCAGTACTTTACATGCAGGAGTCTTGCCTTCTTTTTTAATCATGTTGCATGAATAATCCAAGCAGTACTTTACATGCAGGAGTCTTGCCTTGTTTTTCTGTAGGGAAGAAGAATATACATAGGGAAGAAAAATATACAATTGATGGCTGCCTCATAAGGATCTATCATATGATATGTGCCTTGTTTTTCATACAAGCAATGTCGTTCCTGGATTATATGGTAAACGTTTGAGCTTGTTGCATAACATAAACTCAAGTAAGACTGACACATTACCTGCTGGACACTCGTCATTTTGCTCCAATTTATGGCTTATCTATTATTTTGAGACCTCAGCACCTGATCTTCTATATTTAGGCATTTTTAATTGAGCATGCTGGTGATAAGAGTATGTCTATTGTGCTCGGTGTGGCTGGGGAGGTCATGAATCATCTTAGAATTACCTATTCTATAATCTTTACTTTATATATATAATACGATGAGACATGAAAACTCAGTTTGGTAATTGTTTCCAATCACCTCCTCAGGTTTGAATGAACAAAACATTTTCGACAGTGGCACAAGAGAAGCGGTAGATTCATGGAGATATTAACTAGGATACAATGTGTTTATCCTTCCATACTTTTGGCCAAGGCAGGTAAATTTTAGCATCCACGAAGACATGGAGTTGCTGCTGAAGAGTGAAGAAACAACACAAGCAGAGATCTATTAGAAATCTATTGGCTGAACTGAATGAATCCTGAATATAGGCCATTGCAAGAGATTTCTACATATAATCTTCTCCAAATTTGTATGCTTACTCTGCCTTCAAATAATTATAAGGCTACTTGACTACTTGCTTGTGATCTTGAAGCTGTAATAATTTGTTCCCAGATTGAGTGATTACAAGGGGATTAATTTAGAAATCCCTAAAGACAGAAAAGTCAATAATAGAGGGTCTGATCGCCTACAGCCAAGGCCGCGCCTGTCTTTCTAGTCCGCTCTGAATCCCGAGAGCTCAGCTGAGCTATATGACACGTACACTGTACACGGAGAAGATGGTCATGCCGCTTTCACACATGCAAATAGCGTTAGCGTTCTAAAATTCGGTTGGGTTGGTCCGTTGGTGAGCTAACAAGCTAACACAAGCCTTGCAGCTGCTGCAGTACGTAGTGGACCAGCTGAACATGGTGTGCATGCTCACCAGCACTCCCATTCCAATATATGGCGAATGCCGTGTGGGCCCCTCATGCAGGGGCCATCTACCTAGAGTTGTGACTGTCATTTGAGCCGTGTCATATTATTAGGGTCACCCATGGCAACAGACTTAAATTGTACCACCGTGATGATGCTTTGACCAGGGCCAACTAGCTACAGTTTAATCAGTTATGACTGATTTGAGCCGTACTATCATTTGATTCAGTCACCCATCACGAACAAATTGGGCACAATGACAGCATGCTGCTCGCTCATGTGACAACTAGACTACTTCTGACTGTGACTTGAGCCGGAGTACTCCCTCTGTCTTGAAAGCTTTAACTCTTAGAATCCGTACCGCACAATTTTTTTAAAAAAATTGGCCAATTTTATAGAAAATAGCATCAATATCTATGACAAAAAAGGTATCTTATGAAAATATATTATGTAATAAATTTAATGGTACTAATTTGACAAAGGTGGATCAGCGAGCCATAAGTCATCCTCGTGCTAGAAAATAGATGACATATTATCGTAAGAAGCTAGAGCACTTCGGGTTTTTTTTGCCTTATTATAGGCACATAGGCATATACCACAGAAGATATATGGTGAAAAATTAGATATAGTTATTGTTTTCATATTTTCTCTACGAGGTGTATTTGCATACTTTAATTACAACGCAGCCTCTTGCCTAGAAGTCACGACCTCAAGTTAGCACGAAACACGATGCATGAAGAGGGCCAGGCCAATGCCATGCCGGCCCCAAGTCACACACACACACACATGGACTGTCCCCTGCGACGTCACTGAACTTCAAGAATCAAGAGACAAGCGAATATGCGCTACCCTTGGATCCAGGACATCATAAAGAATGGCAAGATAAGCCTAGGTTCGGTTGCTGCGTGCCTAGTTTATGTTTTAGCCGCCACATGCGCACGCCGCGATGCATCACACAACACAACACAGAACAACAAGCATCTTCGATCTCTTCTTCCTCGGCCGGTTGGTTAGGCCCTTTACTTTCAGAAGTAAAAAAAAAAAAAAAAACGTTTTCTGAGGCAACAGGGGCCTATCGGTTCGGTATATGCACGGAGAAGCAAGAAAGGGGCCGAGGTCGCTGATGGGGATTAGGTATCCGTTATCCTTTTTTTTGTTGTGATGAAATGAAAGGTATACATTATCAAGTAGGTCGCAGGACGCTCTTTCTGCGTTGTTTATTTATTTATTATGTCACCAAAGGATGCCACTTGTGTAATAAAAATATAAGCAAAAACCTAAAGATACCTTTCCAAGAATCGCGAGGATCAATTAAACTTTTATGGATTCAGTTACAAATACCTGTATAATTAAAAAACTCAAAAAAAAAAGAAGAAGTAGGTCGTGAAAGAGCCAAAAAAAGCAGGTATAAATACAAGCACGTAATCATGTCCCTACAAACACCTCAAAAATCTAAAAGACTACTAGTTAAAATGGTAAATCTCGAGATTAATAAACCCACTGTACACCATTATATTGGTCATATCATCTACCGCTATAAGAATATAACAATGTTAAATCTTGAAACAAATTCAATATTAAGGTGCGAGCACTCAATGTGCATCAAACAATTGAGCTTTTTAAGTGGTTTACTCGTGTTACGGCAAGATCCCACAACTTCGCTATAGAGAGCATTTATGAACAAATCACAACAAGCGCTAAGTTAAGGAGTTAAATCCGGGTGGACATATTTAAATTTTAAACACAAGCAATCCTACCCGTTGAACTACGCCCAGTTCTCTCAATTGAATTTTTTAAGTGGTTCGCCTAAACGAGTGAGATCCACATCCTAACTATTAAGGTCACATTTAGTGCAACACCACCAGCAGCACTTAAAGCTATTTGAAGCCATTTTGTACCAAATGGGTTAAAACAAAATATTTTCACACCTAAGCGAGCCCTCAAACATGCATAAAAATGATAGCTTCATTCAGCTCACCTTGACAATGAATAGGACCTACTATAGAGATGTGTGAAACGAGGCATAAAAACATCTATGAATGCATCACCATAGGCGCTGAGTCAGGAAATTAAACCCAAGTAGAAAATTCTAGCACAAAGAACCCAACTAACTAAGTTGCACTGAACTTCTAGAGTGGTTGACTATAAACAAGGTGAGATCCACATCCTCACTATATACAAGGACACTCTGCTCTTTACTACTGAGACGTAATAATCAGGCAGAGAGCAGCCGGGCCAGATGCAGCTCCCTTTTGGGCTAGTAGTTTAACATAACCGTGACCAAATTTAGTTAGGCCTTTGTTCCGATGTGAGTACTAAAAGTGGCCTGCACTCCACGAGCCAATGACTCTTTTTCAGTGTCCTTCCCGGAAAATTACACCTGAGCTGCCGCCCCCACGCCGAACCCAGGAATACTGAGACGACGACGTACGTACTAGTATCTGCATCTCCGGGCCGTAAAAGTGTACCATTGTGCCTTGCGCGTCATCGTTCTTTTTTCTTCAGTTGGCGCGCGATCGCTATCATCGCTTGGGTCAGACAGCAGCAACCTTGGCACTTTGCCGTTTTAACAAAAGATTCAGTGAGGTCCAATGCCCACGGAACACCTCATCACATCACCAGAGTAGTACTAGTATTCTAGTAGCATCACTGACCAGCACTAGTGTGAGGAGTGCCCTAGCGACTAGCGTTGTCCCAGCACTGTTGCGGCATTGGAGGCACGCGGGGCGGGGCGTTGCTGGCCATCCCTCTGCCTGGTCCTGCGCACCTGGTAACATGCCAATGCCAGTGCGGCGGCGTTCGGCGTTCCGGGCTTCCGGGCGTGATGGACACCAGACCAGACACCAGATTCGCCTCACCCTCACTGCAGTCTGCAGCGAACGAATCTAGCAGTACTACGCCTATCCTACAGTATTCATGTCCTCCGTGCGGCGGTGTGCCGGCCACTCCGCCGCGCGCGCGCGCCAGCGGCCGCCGCTTCAGCCTTGACCTTCGTGGCCCGTGATGTACGGTGGGCCAGTGGGTGAGGGGTCAGTCATCACCTCTGAGATTCGGTCAGAGCTCGTCCGCTCAGAAACTGTGGGATGCCGTCCGTGCCGATCACCGGGCGTAGCGAACGTTGTTCGCGCCGCTCGCTGGCCACGCTGCCGCCGGCCGGCCACGGCGGTGTCGGTGCGGTGCAGCAGTGTTCGGACCTCTGCCGTACGTGCCGCGGGCGGGTGGCCTCCGTGTCCGTGTCGTCCATGGCGTGGGAACAAGGCCAATGCATAGTGTTTATGTCGTACCAGAGCAGAGGCTGATAGCAGATGAACATATGGCTCTTTATCTCGTACCAAGTCTAGGTGTGGCGATAACTTGTAAACGCAACTCAATATATACACAAACTGTTTGCCCCGATATTCATAGTTTGAGTGGAGGAAGAAGGAGGAGAAGGGGGGAACCCAGAATGCTTGAGCTACAAACATTTCTTTTTCTATAAGGAAGGGTAGATGCTTGAAAATGAATCTTTTCTTTTGCTGCAGATAATGAGGTACATATCGAGTAAAATTTCCAAGGAATACATATATGAGGCTCCATTATTCCCCTTGTATTTCAATCGAGGAACCAAGTAGAAGATCTTTCACCAAGCCAGTGCAAGCAGGTTGTTGTTTTCAACATTATTGGAAAGAACCACCGTGCTATACTACACCCGTCTTAGCAGCCTGAAAGAGATGGTCGTTTCGGTTCGTTGCAGCAGTGGCCAGTCGGGCACGATATTTCCCACCCAGCAATGCAGCTTCCTATCATCCTATGAATAATGAAACAGGACAAAAGCTGTGGGCTGTGGCCTTTGTGACAAGGATGACGACATGGAGCTAGTATGCATTTCCCATGACGAGTCTTTCGTATATACGAGATCGACCCGGCCAGCTCCATTATTGCTTGTTGTTGTGCTGCAACTGTAACCTCATATGTACTAGCGATCTACCAGATTTTCGATTTCATGGTAAGGAAAGCGACGTCCAAGAAGGCAAGAAAGCAATATGTGTGTGAGCAATAGCAGCCCATTCCTGCCTCACCTTTTGCAACGGTTAATTGTTGGTGTGGTGTGGGTCCACGCGTTGGCACATGGCAAGGGAAGAGCAGCTCCAAGGATAAGGAGAGGGTTACCTCCACCACCACAACCATAGTACATCACACGCGGTTGCCACTTGTAATGTGCAGGGGCTAAAGATATACAATTTCATAGAAGATGAACATCTCTAGTGTGTTGTTCTTTTTTTCTCAGTAATGGTATATCAATACAACGTTATGTTGGTTATTTCATATTTTTAGAGCCACTAATTAAATTTTTTTCTTCTTGTATAAATACTCTGGTGGATAAGGGTCAAGGCCTTTTATTTTTCTCCATGCATAAATAATGGCAAAACTTTTGCCATCCCATGCAAAAGAAAAACTCGGGTGGATCGTGACATTTACACTATAGAAAAATATCCCGCGCGTTGCTATGGAAATCGCAAATGAAATCTACTTATACTTTCTAATAGTTGGATGTATTAGTGGATGTTGATTTGGATATTTTGCATGGCTTTGCATGTGCTAGTGGGATGTTCTTGGATGCTAATATGGATACTTTGCATGGCGAGATAAATTACTAGTAGGGTTTGAAAATATAAGATATATTGATATTGATATTGATATAGATGGATATAGATATAGGTTGCTGGTCTCGTTGATGGATATCTTGAAGCACCCCATGGTACGACGATGTATCTCAGGCACGGGGATGACCTCGGAAATGTTCCACTATGTTGGTCATATATATATCATGGTGCGCTGGCGTGTATTAGCCAGCAGTTGTGCAATTGCTCGTTGCGCTGCATGTGAATCGATGATGTAACGGTCTCTCTGTGTGATCGGGACTTTTTACATGGTAGCTAATCCATTGGGATACCATTTTAGTTAACATTTTAGGTTTTAGTGGGGGATTTCCCATTCAGAGCTACTTCGGAAGAACGGGGAGATTAACCCAGAGTAGAGAACCACGACAACAATAGAAGAGAATGAGACGATGGGGAGGATATAAGCGAGGCGGCAGCGGAAGGAGAGCTCACTCGCTTGCACGACGTGAGTCACGCATTCGCTGGCTCGGGGAGCGCTGCCCGACCTGTGGTGGTCGGGGACGAATCCACGGGGAAGGTAGTTTTAGCTCGGGCCAGAGTCCTCTCGTAGTTGGCTTCCGATAATTGAGACTAGCCACTCTATATATAAAAAAAAATAAACGCGTGGCTGCGCGGGGTTTCTCGGCGGGGAAGTCCATTGCCAAAGTAGCCCTCATGGATTTTTGCTCCCCTTGCTTTCAAAGTACCCTTAGATCGGATCGGAGCTGGGATTGTGTGAACGACAAAGAGATATAAAAGGCATGCCGACCCAAGCCCGTAGCCGTAGGTGCAACCAAGCGCATGCATGTGCCGGGGTGAAAAAGGGACGACGACGGCCAGTGCGCGGCGTTTGCGATCGCACGCACCTGGCCCGGCGGCCCCTGGTGATGAGCGCATGCAATCTCTCCACGCCCACGCGATAACGTACGTTGCGGTCGTCCGCACGCGCGCGAGTGGAGGAGGCCCTGATGACCCCGGTCGGCCGGGTGCCGGGCCCCGCGCGGCGTTTGTATTGCCCGCCCCATATCTGCCCGTACTGCGTGGTGGCGAGAGACGATGGACGCATGGAGCCGAGAGCTATCGTACGACTCGCGTCGTCGTCTCCTCTCCCAGCAGGGCGGCCGGGCCGCATCTCCTTGCCCCGGGTTGCGGCCTCCCCGGCCGGCCCCGCCGCGCGCGAGGAAACACACATGTGTGTGCGTGAGTGCGCGGGTGCGGGCGTCGTGACAAGCGCCGCGCGCCAACCGGCAACCGCACGCTCCACGACTCGGCTGGCCTCGCGCGCGGTTGCAGCGAGACCCGCGGGGCGCCACTGGAAACCAAAACCAAAAGCGACGACGGACGGCTCCATCATATCTCGTCAGGGCTAACGACGCGAGGTGTATGCATCATTGCATTATTGCGTGGCATGGCCATGGCGGGTCCTCCACGCTCACCAGGCCGGTGCTCCGTGTCCTGCCGTCCAGGCCTGTCCTGTCCAGGAGATCGAGGAGATGAAGCTCCATCCCGCCCGGCTCATGTATACATTTTGCGTCTAGCGTGATGATGAAACAAGGGCTATATATATATATGGTGGTCGTCTCACGCTGAGTTCATGCGTGATGATAGCTAGCGTCGGATCAGTCATCCACGTACGTACGTACGTACGTTCCCCCGGGTCTCTGTACACAGCTGATTCACGAGAAAACGATGTGCCCGAGCGCTACGGCTCTACTCGACCACGCAACAACTACACAGTAGCGCACGGGCCACGGGCCCGCGTCCGTGCATCAGTGCGTGCACCGGTCCGGACCCCGCCTGCGTGAAGCAAGTGCCTTGCCGGCCAAGTTTTTGGCCGGGCCATCATGCCGATCCGAGCTAGCGCCGACGTGTGCCCCCGGCCGGCCGTCCGTCCGTCGATCGCCGGGATAGCAAAGATCTCGATATCAGTGCGTGTGAGGTCAGGGCCGACGCAGTACTACTACTGCACACCACGTACGACTCAGTAGGTAGCTAATAACCGCGTACGTAAGACTGTTATATGCTCACGCACGTACGAATGTAGACGTACGTGTAGCTTGGTGAGCGTACTGGGGTGAAATGGCACATGTACTATACAAGAGTAATATATACTTTTTTTTTTCTTGCGAGCTATATATGCTACGTAAGGTGCCACCTCTATAGGGTTCTGCCTGATCACGGCAGCTGATTTGTTGGTAGGGGCGAGAAAACAACGTACTCCTAACTGCTACTGTCGCCGGAGAGATCACTGTGTATACTGTATCATTCAAACAGAGATAGTCAGCGGGACTGATGGAACAAGGACTTATTATTACTAGCCGGCACCCCGCGCTTCGCTGCGGGCAGGCTGGACTTATACACTTTAACCCATAATATAGCACCTTGACGGACATATATAAGCGTTAAGCTGCACGGCCATTTCACCGGCTATCATTTTCTCATATTACAAATTAGAAAATTGATTGTAGGGTCACAGCACGGAGGAGCAATATTATATATACAGAGAAGATAACCTATTCATCTGGAAAAAGAGCATAAAGTATTACTGTTATACTGATCAGTATATAAATGCATTCTACAGATGATCCTAGCATCCCTTGTTCTTATCAGAAGCTCTTGTATCCTAGTAGCATCTCTTCTATCCTAGTAGCATCTGGAAAGTGTACGTTCGATTGCAAATAGTTTAGTTCAGGACGGCGGATATAAACACCTCAAGTGGTTGGAGCACACAAAAAGTCCATTACCATATCTGCTGAGCTGTGTTTGAGCTTCCTGCGTTTCCACTTGGCCTGCACACATGCACATCATATTTCAAATAGGGTGTTAGGATGGCCAGCAATGGGCATGGCTTCACAGGAACAAAGCATTTGAGCAACAGGTTTTTTTATAAGGAAAACAAAATTGACATAGGTTGAAGGTGTCACTACTATGTGGTGGCTGGGATCCCAAAACTTTTTATAGTATCTAATGAAGCTAAAGGAAGTAGCATGTTACAAAAAGAGTGATTTTCCAATTTGGTAGTGAATCCTCTTCCTGTCATATGCACCAAAGGACATACATGCTTTGTATTTAGCCCCACAGGTAGCTAGGATCATGGCAAGGAGTCTTAGTCGAAACATAGTCACTAAGTAAAGTTTGAGATTTCCAGATGGTAAAATTGGACAATGATCTTGAATATTTTGAGCAAGGCCTGGTAGTAACTGAACGCCTGGTAATTGAACATGATGAGAAACACTAAATGCATCATTTAGTCCACACAAAATTTGAAATCTTTCATACACACTGAGATCTAATTTTTTTTGTTTGACATTGCAATCGAAAGCACTATTTAAAGAATCATATAAGATCTTTAGTTTCTCTGTACCTCTAGCTTATATTATGCAAATGAAGCAAACCTACAAAATTGAACAAAAATGTAAAATTTGAAGAGAATCCAAAAAATCAATTGAACTTCAACTTGTATCAAAATATGTTGCCCTATATTTTAATAGAACTGAAGGCTAAGCTAATTGCTATTTGCTAATACTGAACAATCAAAGAAGCATGATCCGCAGTTTTCTGTTCACAATGTGGTGATCTTCACAATGCATGGATGCTGTTACTGAATGGTAAGAATAACATTTCAGAACAATGTAAGATGTACAAACTGTGGTTATTCCATGAGTTTAGCACAACAGCATAAAGGTCTGCCAAGATATGGAACTGGCGTTCAAAAGATAGAAGGAGAAAGATCGGCATCTTACTACTCCAGTTCCATCAATTTCTTCTTTGTCCTCAATGAAGTCTGCTATTTCATCTCGATGGTCACCAACTTTCTGCTCACCTTCCCCTGGCTGCTGATCGTCGTCAAAGTCCTCTTCAAACTGCGCAACATCTGAGGAAATTGAAGTTGACAGGGAAAAAATATTTCAACTACTTGTTGGATAATCCAAGACACAAGGGAGTCAAATAATGGCGCTAGTACCTTGATGATCACCAAATAAACTGTAGTCGACTCTCTCCTTGCCACTACGTTTTGTTTCCTGTTCCATCACCAATTCACCATCTAGGAAAACAGAGCGCTCATCCATTTCAGATTCCCTTGCAGCCTTTCAAGAGTTTAAGCTTGTTTCCCTGCAAGAAGATAACAGGATCATTCTTCATAAATAGGGCCAAGAAAATTGGGATGGCATAGAAAACTATGACTAAAAAAACATACAGATTTTGGGCAACTGATGCCAGTGATGTTACTATCCTGGAGTAACATATAGTCATCCTCACTGAGTATGAAGTCTTCTGATTCCCTGGGTATTATTTCGTACATTCGAGGACAGTGTACACAATAGATTCACATCTATTCCTAATAGGAACAAATGTAGGTACCTTTTCTTTTTCTTTCTCTTTTTCTTCATAACTCTTTTGTTCCTCTTCCTCTCCTTTCATTTCTTCGCCGTCGTTCTTCTCAAATTCCTCTTGACCGTGTGCATAAACATATTTGTACAGCTGTTACTTCAGAAGCCTTACGAGAAAGCAGCATTTGATACTAAGAAAGGAAAAAGGTGAAAATGAAACAACAAAAGCAACAAAAACAAAGCATTAAAAACTGGAAAATAATAAGAAAACTGCTCCCAGATGGGGAGACGTTACAATAAAGAAATTGCGAGACAAATCAGACCGTCATCGTCGTTGCCGTGATCGCCATGCTCGTCAAAATCCTCCCTGTCCTGTCGTTGGCCTCAATCTTATCCTGTAGGGTTGCAACAAAGCCACAAATTTGCATAGCAAATGCACATAAATCCCAAATGGCAGCGTAACGGAACCAAGGAAGGATGAATCAAGTTAAGTTTGAGGGCCAGATCCATTAAAAGACATGGTTGTACACATGTAAACCCAATCTTTTTCGGCAAAAGAGGAACGGTTGGCAGGGGAGAGGAGAATTGATAGATACCATGGAAGGGAGTCGAGGAGAAGCGAGGAGGTGCCACACCCATCGGCGGCGGCTGTGGTAACAGGGGCCAAGGCCGGTGCCGCACATGGCGGCGGCGGCGAAGCTCAGCAGCGCACCTCGACGAAGGGCTCCTCCCAGGACGACCTCGATGCAAGGCGTGGAAGAGAGAGGGATTAGAGTCGAGGTAATGGACGTGTGCCTCTCGGATGAGGCTGCCGGAAGGTTCTGGAGGTAGGAAAACGTGGCGATGGCTCATTGTGGCTGAGATAGAGGGCCGGGATGGACTGGTGCTGTTCGGATCAGACGGACACCAACAAAGGACGCTGCTGTATGACTGTTCATTGAACTACTGTAGTTAAGGTGGAAGAGAAACTAAAGATCTTATATGATATGATATGATGATATGGTCTCACGCTGCATTCATGCTTGATAGCGTCGGATCAGTCATCCAGTACGGGTCACCCAGGCACGTACAGCTGATTTACGAGAAAACGATGTGCCCGAGCTAGCGCAGCGGCGACTCGACTGGGCACGCAACAACTGGATAACCCAGGCAGGCAGCCAGGCCCCGTCCGTGCGTCAGCGCGTGCACCGGACCCGGACCGGACCCGCGTGCGCGGAGTGCCAAGTTTTTTTTTTTTTTTAGTAGAGAGTGCCAAGTTTTTTGGCCGGGCCAGTCCGATCTCATCCGAGCGGTGTGCCCCGTCCGTCAATCGATCGCCAGGATAACACAAGATATATCTCAAAGGGCCCGTCCGGACGCGTCGCCGTTGTATAAAAAGGCACAATAGCCAAATTCGTAGTTTAGTTCCTGAACTACGAAAACAGTCGTTCTAATCCTCAAACTTTTATAGCCGGCTTAATTTCGTTCCTAAACTATGAAAACGACGTTTTCGTCCTCAAACTTTCAC
This sequence comes from Chrysopogon serrulatus, assembly GCA_015844335.1. Taxonomy (NCBI): domain Eukaryota; kingdom Viridiplantae; phylum Streptophyta; class Magnoliopsida; order Poales; family Poaceae; genus Chrysopogon; species Chrysopogon serrulatus. Next base: position 13,338 of record JADLZL010000565.1, read on the forward strand.
CGCCGGTTCAATTTCGTCCCTGGTCTCGACGTGGAGCGCCACACCGGCTCACCTCATCATTGTCCAGTCAAGCTAGAATTAGTTTTCAAAAACCTACTACCGATTTATTCTTATTCTAACGGTTTGCAACTAGTTGTAACTCTTCAATACAACATTCGATAAAAAGATGATTTTTTAATAAAATTATAGATCTCAATAAGATCTATAACTTTCTAGTTTTATTTTTTTTATTTGAGGATGTTAAGATGCTTAAAAATTAATATAAAATTTTAGCCCCATGATAATTATTTGTTGTTGCTTGTAATTTGATTTAGCTGTGTTAGAAAATTAATATATTTTTTTAGATCTATCGCTTCAAAATAATCATGTTAAAAAATTGTAGCATCATAATAATCATATTCTATCGCTTGCCGCATTAGAAAATTAATATGTTTTTTATATAGAGTTAAATGAATATCTCGTCAGGGCTAACGACGCGAGGTGTATGCATTGCATTATTGCGTGGTATGGCCATGGCGGGTCCTCCATGCTCACCAGGCCAGGCCATGAGGCAGGCCGGTGCTCCGTCCGGCCGTCCACCTGTCCTATCCAGGGGGAGATCGATCGAGGAGATGAAGCTCCATCCCGCCCGGCTCATGTCCATACATACATACATATACACGACATTTGCGTCTAGCTTTGCTTCACGTCCTCTTCTACCGACGCTCGAATGCTCGATGGAGACGTTGCTTTAATATCACCCGGTAGCTAGCTAGGTACTCTCTTGGTCCTTAAATAAGTGTCGCTTACCGATAATTTTAATAAATATTAAAAATTGGTATCATAATTAATATCTGATGATTTTTGAATCTAGTTTTTTAATAAAATTATTTAGAGATATAAATATTATACATATTTTCTACAAATCAAGTCAAACTTCAGAAGACATATTCTACGGTGACACTTATTTAGGAACGGAGGAAGCGCACATACGTACAATAATGTAGACGCACGTGGGAAAATGCCACATGTACTAGTACAAGAGTATATATATACTTATTTTTTTTCTTGCAAGCTACGTAAGGTGCCACCTCTTGTTGATTATGGATTCAGGGTTCTTCTCCCTGATCACGGCAGCTGATTTGTTGGTAGAGGCGAGAAACTACTGATGTCCCCAGGCCAGAGATATTTCGCTATCATTCAAACAAAGATGGTCAGCGCGCGGGACTGATGAAGCAAGGACTATGGTCTCACGCTGAGTTCATGCTTGATAGCGGTCGGATCAGTCATCCACGTCAGGCCCGTCGATTAGCATGTGCAAGGTGGGCGAACGTTTAGGGGCTCCAAATTTTAAAGACCTCTGAATTTACACTAAATACTAATTAATTATAGTTAATCAATTATTTGATACAAGAAAATAAAATGCAATACTAAAACATAGTTCTTAGATTGTCGATTAACTAATGGATCGAAAGTCGTGAAACTCGATGCCTGATGCCCGTTAGCCTGCTTAGCTTGCTTCTTAGATTTTATAGCCTTTTCTTATATTTTGCACAGGGGGCCTCTAATTTGTAGGTACGACCCTGTCCACGTACGGTCAGCGGCCAGGTCGCCTCTGCTGCAGCTGATTCACGAGAAAACGATGTGGCCGAGCTAGCGCCACCACGGCTACTCGACCCGCACGCAACAACTGGAGGCATCGAGGCCCCGCGTCCGTGCGTCAGCGCGTGCACCAGGACCGGACCCCGCCGCGTGCGCGCAGTGCCTTGCCGGCCAAGTGTTTTGGCTGGGCCAAGCCGATCATCCGAGCGGCGACGGACGTGTCACGTGTGCCCCGTCCGTCGATCGATCGCCGGGATAACAAACATCTCGATATTTCCGGACGCGTCGCCGCTGTATCAAAAACGGGAAAGTTTCCGTGCTGGGGCCTCGGGCGTGTGAGGT
>JADLZL010000566.1:0-11536 GCA_015844335.1 Chrysopogon serrulatus
CGCATGGGAAGGGGGAGCCGTGAAGCAAAGTGATGTGCCAGAGCCGGCCGAGAGATCCTTCGACTCTCTCTGCCGCTTTGTCCACCAGCCTCGACAGCTCTTTTGTCCTCGCGAGCCCTTCCGTGATGGCTTTCAATGATCGGTCTCGGTCACGCGGTGAGCCGGGCGCAGCGTCTGCCAAGTCGTAATTCATTCAAGGCGTCTACCGGCTCACCGACGAGCTCAACCACCAGTAAGGACTCTTGTGGTTCGCCTGACCACGCCTTACTCTGGCCCAAGGCGAGGATCGAGGATTGAGAAGCTTCGCCTTCCTCGTCTCTGACTTGAAGGCCGAGGCTTCGACTGGCCAAGGGCAAGTAGGAAGCCATTCTTTTCAAAAGAGATTGTGTGCGAAGCACGGTGCGGACCTCAACCGCACTGGCCGAGAGGGAGGTGATGTGGGCGAAGTCAACCGCTCGGCCGACCGCCCGTGCCCTCGGCCCCGAGAGGCCGATAACCGTGAGGAGACCGATCTCCAGCCTCGATGACGACAACGCCATGATGAAGGCCGAAAGCCTAGGTTGCCAAGAACGAGACCCTTTCTCAAACCGCCAGAGAGTGCTGCCGCATTTGCCTGTTGCTCCATTGCCGCCTTTGCCTCTGAGCCTCGAATCTTAGGCTTATCGCAGGCCCGGAGGGGAGGGTGCCTGAGCGGAGGTGCCCTCTCCCAGGCGGCAGACCACAACCTCACAAGAAAGCCAGCCTCGACGCCTTGACGCAGTGGTAGCCGCCCGGCACCGAGGTAGAGGTCGGTGAGGCCGGGAGCGATCCATTTAGGCGGCTCGGCCGGGCTACCTGTCAGGGTGGAGGCGCCCCGGATGCCTCCTAGATCGGGCGTGTCACACACGCTATGCGGCCACCTCCCACTCACGGAGCCCGATCTTTCCTGATTCCGAGGGGATCGCTGTCTTGAGGAAGAGGAAGGCCGCGAGAGCGGGGCAGTGCTCATGAGCGGGTCCATAAGGTTGAGGAAAACCGGCCCCTCCGCACGGGTCTGCATCTTTTGCGCCACTCGTCGCCCTCAAGCCCCGCGGTTAGGGCCGACACGCCGAGGCCCCTGACGCCGTTGCTCAAACGCCGGGGCTCTGACGCCCAATAGGTCCTTCGCCTTGGGGCCGAGTGCGTGGTAAAACTATACGCTTTGAAGATACTTTCTACGCTAATGGCCCATCGTGGCCTTGTGTTTTGTGATCATTTTTGCTTGCTTCTCGTGCCTTTTATCTCGATCCACACTTGGGTTAGAGCCTCATGCAGACTATTCCGAACTTAGGGGCCGCTCAGTTAGTCGACCAGAAGGGCTGGAGGCACCAAAAAAGTTACCTGCGTAGGTGGCCTCACGGGCTCGCCGACCCCGGCACTTAGAACAACCCTCGCATTGCCCGAGGTCCTTCCTTGGCCGGGTGGCGAGTAGCTCCGAGCGCACCGCAGGAGTCCTCGCGATTAGCCGGCCCTAGCCTCGAATGACTTCCGTTAGTTGCCCTTTCCTAAGTGTCCGAGATCTTGGGGCATGAAAAATTTGTGAAAAAACATTGGTGAAAAATGAGAAGTGTTTTTGGGATGCTTTTCTGTGAGGAGGTTCCCCTTTCTAGCTCCCCGAGGGAGGCCTTTGGTGAGTCAAGACCGAAGTCATGCCTCCAACGGGAGTGTAAGCGAATTTGAAGTCCTTAGTCCCCCCAAGGGCCTTGGATGTGTTACGCCGCAGAAAAAGAACAAGTGCTTGTTGCTTCCATTCTTTCTCGAGAAAACGTAAGGTACAAAAGCATGTACAAAGCTTGGAAACTTCACGGTAAAAAGCGACGTAGTCAGCCGGATGTTCCAAGCGTTGTTGAGGACCTGGCCGCCCTCATTTCCATGAAGCCATGCCCTTTGAGGACCTATGAATGATGTAGGGTCCTTCCCATGGCGGCAAGTGAGTTTGTGGCGGTGCCTTGTCCCGGGCGAAGCCGCAACACCAAGTCGCCTCCTTGAGGTCTCTACCCCGACCCGTCTGGCCGTGGTAGCCGAGGGATTGCTGATATCCGGCCGAGTGTAGAAGGGCAAGTGTCCCTTGCTTCCTGAGCATATCATCCAAATAATCCTCCCGAGTCGTCCTCTGCGCCGCCACGTAGGCTTTCAGCCCTGAGAACCGAACTCCAAGTTTGGTTGAAGGATAGCCGGCTAATCGGCCCACCAAGAAGAAGGGCGTGAACCCCGTGGGCCGGTCGGTCATCGCCCCGAGGCCCAGTGACCGAGGGAGCTCGAGCCACCTCTTGCCGAACCTGTCAAGTTTGTTGAAGATCCGAGGCTTGAGTCCTCGCAAAATCATACCATTGGGCACGCTCTACCTGCCCGCTTCGTTTGTGGGATGGGGATGGCTAAAGCACTGCAATTTTATGCGTATTCGGTGCCGCGTCAGGTCTCGAAACTTTCCCCGTGAACTGGGTGCCGTGGTCGGATGATAGTTGGACTCCGGCCGGGTGGACGATGCTCTGGTGCAATGTACATCAGACCGCCTGGATCGGATGTTGGTGCACTGGGCGTGGCTTCGATCCACTTGAGCATTTGGTCGATGGCGACCAGCAGTGTGGGTGAAACCCCCTGGGTGCTTTCTCTTGAGAGGTCCGAAGAGGTCGAGTCCCCCACACGGGCGAATGGCCAAGTAATGGGGATAGTCTCGAGCGCCTGGCCGCAGTGTGTGTCGGCGAGCATAGTACCGGGCAACCTCGCAGTAGCGCACCACGTGAGTGAGTACTCGGCGACGGCGCTGGGCACAAGACCTTGCCTAACGCGACTGGCCGATGAGGGAACGCGGCGCAGTCAAGTGGGATGATACAGCAGCCAGCCAGTGGATTTTGCGTGACCAGCCTCAGCCTCTTTCCTCGGTAAGCAAGCGATGCACCGCTGCGTGATTCCCCGAGGGCTTCTTTCGTGAAAGCCTCGGCCCTCCACCACGACGGCGATGCTCCTTCGCGAGCGCGCGCTCCTGCTGAAGTCTTTCGTGAGGACCCCTGGACGATCCAATCAAGGTACGGCTTCTCCTGGCCCTGTTCTCGAGGTCGGCTGACCTTCCTCGCCAAGCTCAGCTGACGTTGACGCCGCCCGGCCGAGGCCTCGGCCTCGCTGGCCCAGCCCCGAGGGGCTCGCCTCGGCCGGCCGACTTGAGAGGGCCGCAAGGTCCTTGGTGAGGCACGGGGACAGGCGCCTCCCCGGCCGTGATCTTGGCAAAGCTCATCGGCTGCTTCCATTGCACCTCCTGGCGACGTGGCTGGAGCTCGAGGCCTGCAATCGGTCTTCCGTGCCGCTGCACGCCTTTGCAAGATGCATCCATCTTTGGGTCAGGCCGAGTCCTTCATGACGGCCGATGACGAAGCCGCGAGTCGCCGGACAAGCCGAGGCGCTTGACGCCGAGCTCTGCGGGCGATCTGCCGTTAAGGAGGCCTCGTGACTCGCCATGTTGTTCGGGCAGAAAATGGAGTCGAATCGCTGCATCGCACGCACCCCGCGAGGGGTGAGACGAAGAGGTGCCCATGGTGCCGGCTTTCACAATGTGATCCGTCGAATACATGGTCCAAAGACTCCACCTAGATCCGAGACGTGGTACGGGTGTCGGTCTACTCACAGGAAGCTCTGGCCAAGATTCTGAGACTTGTTGGCTTCCTGGCCAGAGGGAGGAGTGCCTCTCCCATAAGCTTCCGACTTTAATTTAGCGATCCGCCCCGAGACCTCCCTGCTCGAGGATCTCCCCCAACGGGAAGCGAGGAGACCATCACACCGGTGGGCGGCCAAAAGTAGTGCTTCTGAGTTTGCGGCCGAAGTCGACCACCTACAGAGCGCCTTCCTCGGATCTGCGGGTATCTTGGTCTTGGTCTCGACAACACCTCACCGATGAAGTAAACTGCCTCCAACCTACAGGCGTGGCCTTCTTTCCTCGCTTTTTCGGTTCACAATGGCCACTACTAAAAACTTGGGTCGATAAATCCTACGCTACTACTAAAAAATAGAGAACCCTATAGCAAAAAAAATGCTCGGTATTAAATTAACTTGTCATTAGCAACTAGCCACCTATTTATCACTATCATTCCTAAGCATGAATTAAGTTGTCATCCTTAATCCAATTGCTTAAGAAATAACTATAGATTTACATGTATTCAATATGACTAGGCGTAAATAAAAGATATGAATATAAAGATAAGAATATAAACTAACCGGTTCTCGCAAGTTTTATGCATAATTATACCGTTGTAGCATTTTACCTAGGGAAGTCTACCAGTTGTCGATTTATATTTATACCACCGAAGGTCTATATGTAGGACTTATAAACTATAACTTATACTATTGATGTGAAAGGCAAAACCATAACTAGAATCCTACTCATAACAGGGATAAGTCACGTGGATAAAAGATATATATGATAAATAATAATAATGATCAGTCATCATAAATAGATAAACATCGAGCTCTTCTAGTCATAACAATAGCTAGCCAATGGATAAACTCAGAATAAATACTAAGGTAATTCAATAACTACGCCAATGAATAACTCTAATTAGTGCAACTCCATCTAGCAATCATTGTTAAGTTAACCCTATATCATTATCACATGTAAAGAGGCATCAACTAATGAGGGTATTAAGACACAAAGGTCACCTCCTTCGCGATCAAGTGCTCCATGCTAGTCCCACGCACGGGAGGGTGGACTACAGAGGAACCAACGCAACTGCCACCGCGCGACTACCACACGTCCCAAGACGTCGTGGTGCACTCGCAGATAAACAAGATATCTAGACACCACGCCTACATATTGTCTACCATCTACCCCGCGGCCGCTTGGGTAAATGCTATATTTGAAAGCAATTACATGAATTCAATAAGATCAAACCAACTATCCTAGACATATAATCAAAGTAAACAATGACTATTGCAATTAAGAATATGTAAGAGATTAAGAACAATGTTGCCTCGAATCATAATGAATACAATAAGAGAAAGGTACTAGATCAATACCGAACTCCGCTTCCGCATGCACGACGGGGCTCTTGATCCCGCCTCGAAGAACTAGAACTCTTCTACTTAATCTAACTAGGCTAAAAGCTATGAACTAGAGAGGCACCGATGAACTAGAGAAGGCTCTGATGGTCGGATCTCCAAATGACTCGATGCCTTTAGGGGAGGGGTCTACCCTTTTATTTATAGCCTTGGGGATCGACGTGCGCCGCAGATCAAACCGACGCAACCAAGGGCCAAGATGACTCCTCAGAGGGTGGAGGAAGCTTCCGTAAGGGGGCCGAAACCCTAGCAAGTCTAAGGTGGGCCAAGTGGCCCCACTTTTCCTCCTCTCAAGTCCCGTTGTGTGTTCTAGATGGTTCCCCGAGCCCAATCGTGATATTCGTGGCGGATAAGTTTTCGTGCTTATTTTGCACTAGAATCCCTCTTTTTCAAATTTTTCCAAAATCACCCCGAAAATACGTAATATGCAAAACTCGTGGAATTTGTCGATAAAGCCCTAGACTAGTGTGTTTTCTTGTTTTCATTCTGCAAAGCCCAAGAAAGTTGACGCTAACGAGTGTCAATACCACAAGACCACGAGAAGGGGCCTCACCTTCCGATGGGGGGACCAAAGACGTGGCGGGGGTAAGGGCAGCCTTGAGCTTGCTGAGCCTCCTGGGCCTCTGGCTGTCCAGAGAAGCGCCCGATTCTCTCGTGAGGCGCATAAGGGCAAACCTTTTCGCCGAGGCGCCAGATGAAGCGGCTAAGAGCCGCAAGGCAGCCCATGACTCCGCCGCACTTCTGCATTCTTTATCGGCCCTATAGCCGGGTCACCGCGGCCACCTTTCTCCTGTTGGCTCGACATGTCGCTTTTGAAATGATGAATCCTAAGAGCATGCTCTGGGAACCCCGAAGACGCATTTCTCGTGATTGAGCTTGACGCTTTTCGCCTTAAGACACCTAAGGCAACCTCAAGGGCCCAAGGATGAGGTCATCTACTTCTTGGTCTTGGACTACTATGTCGCCTACACGAGGCCTCCACCCGCTTTCTCCAATGTGATCCCCAAAGACGCCGAGCATGCACCGTTGGTATGTGGTCTTGCCAAGCTTGAAGTCCGAAGGGCATCGCCACGCAGCAAAGACATGCCTAAAGAGGTGATGAAGGAAGTCGCGAGCCGGGTCGGACTCTCTTCATCTTGATTTGGGTGGTAGTTTTAAAGTAGGCATCAAGGAAGGATAAGAGTTCACACCCCGAAGTGGAATCGACTATCCGATCGACACGTGGTAGAGGAAAAGGAACTTTTGGACATGCTTTATTTAAACTAGTGTAGTCTACACACATCCTCCACTTCCCACTTTTTTCTAACCAAACAGGATTAGATAACCACTGATGAAACACTTCCTTGATGAACCCCCGCAAAAAAGCTTGTTCACCTCCCGCCGATGGCTCAAGGCTCCCTCATCGAATCGGCGCAGACGCCGCCACCGGTTTGATCCGCATTGACACAAGCGGAGTGCTCGCACGACATCCCCTGAATGCCCCGGCATGTCCGAGGGGCTCCACGCGAAGATGTCGCACGCTCACGCTGAGAAAGTCCGACGGCCAATGTACCTTCCTATTTAGGGTCGAAAGGGGGAGGCGCAGATTTTCACCGCTTTGCCTGGACGATAGCTGGATCCAATGGACCTCCGCCGCCGTCTGACGGCCAAGGTGCCGGCCGTGGCGCTTTGGAGTCGAGGGCTCCGACACCGCCACGCGCTCGGCCGTGCTCGACGCCCCCTCGACGCCGCAGCTTGAAGGCGTGTTTTGTAGGGAGAGCCGATGGTGATGACACCGCTGGGCCCGGCATCTTGAAGAGGAGATAGGTGTAGGCGACGGCCATGAATCTCGATACGCTGGGCGCCCGAGATTCCGCGGATAGGTTCTCGGAATCGACCACGCCGGTTGTGATGACCTCCCATGAAGTTTGATGGCGCCCGGGGCACCGGAGGTCGACCGCTCGGAGGCCGCGCCGCTTGCCTCGGGTACTATGCCCTCGGAAAGGAGAGTCGCAAGGTCGGAGTGGGCGCCAATCCCTACCAGGCCGAGGGTCTCTGGAGTAGGATGTTGTCGCTCGCCGCCCGCGATCTTGGTGAGCCAGACGCTGTCGATGATGGGGTCGACCACTTAGCGGTACCGTCCGTTCGGGCAAGACATGGAGCCGGATGGTCGCCGATGTTGAAGTGATGGCGTCATGACCACTAAGTAGTACCGCGTATGGCTGGCGCACCGAAGATCCTTTCACGTCACTCTCACGCTGATCTCGGGCGCGGAGGTTTGGCCGGCGCCCCTCCGATGACCATGCGGAAGACATCGTGGATCTCTGGAACCCTCGCCCTGTCCTCAACCCTTTCTTCCTTGTCCTCTGGGAGCTTCTCGGGTAGAAACGGTAGGCCAAGTCACCTCCCATGGTGTGCTTAATCTGGGAACTTGTGGAAAGGATAGGGGCTCTTTGAGCATGTCGTTAACCCTGCTCCCGGGGGTACACGGGGCCTCATATGTTCCACTGCGCGAGCTCGGGGCCATCTGTCCACCTCCTTCTGCCCTTCTTCCCCTTCCGCGCTTGTTCCCTTTTCTTCTTAGTTACAGATGCGCTCCCTGCATCACTCTCTTCCTTCCGCTTCCTTTGTCATTGCCGCGAAAGATCGCCCCCACCGCCCCTGCCGAGGCGAAGTTGGTCGCCACCTCGAATAACTCGCTGGCTGTGGTCGGCATCCTCCCGCCAGCCATGGACGCAGTTCCTTGCGTGGTACCGCCCCGTGAACGCACCGATATGGCGCTGGCCTACACGTTAGCGCTCGGCACTTCTTCGTAGCACCTGATGAGTCTCCGTGAGCGTACCGTCGACTCGGGCGGCAGTACCACGGAGGTCCCACTGAAAGTTCCTAGGGCGCACGTGATGTGCCTCTGTGAGTTCCCTTATCTAAAAACCTTTGACCAAATTAGTCCACGTGGATCGTGGCGGGCGGAAGATGCTCCCGCAAGATCGCGCCGAGCCGGCCTGCGTGTGAAGTGAGGGGTTACGACGGATGATAAGCCTCTGGTGCCGCTCCTCACACGCCTGCGGGCACGCCAGTCGTAGTCGCGGAGCTCACACCTCGGGTTCGCTTTCTCCCGAGTACTCGGTGAGCTGGGCTCTGGCATAAAACCGAAAAGGGAACCGGCTAGGCCATGGATCTCCCTTTCGGGCCGAAAGGCACGCGCGCGGGACGTGATCGCCGCGGTCATCGCCGCGCCGTGGTTCGCCGCCGGCGCGGCTGGGCGGTCGCCCGCCCGTGTTCCCGCTTTGGGCGCAGCAGCTGAGCCGCTGACGCATCCTCCCGCTGACGCCAGCGCGCTGTCGGCGCACGGCTTTCGGGTTACGCTGCTGCGTGGCGCCACGCCGAACGCTTCTATCTCTCGGCCAGCAGCGTAAGACGTGTCAGCGGCCGAGCTTGTCCCCAAGCCCCTGACTGCTCGATGGTGGGACGCCGTGCGCCTCGAGGGTAGCCGCCGGATCGCTTCGGGCCTCTGGGGACCCATGCGTGAGTCGTCTGCCGCGTTCCCGACTCGCGCCGGACGACACGCCGTCCCGAGGTGTTGCGCACCGCAGTGCCGGCCTTGGCGCGTGCCCGGGTTGCGAGTCGTGGGCCTCGCTCGGCCGCCGCTGCTCGCCGCCCGGCCGCCGGATCGCCGATCTCCACGTCGGAAGCACTCGCTGGGTCTGCCGCATATGTCGCCCCGGCGAAATCCGAAGCCTGGGTAGCTAAAGGCATATGCATGCGCCGCAAGATTAGCCCCCGGGCCCTGCGGGCCTCCGTGTAGCGCTAGATCGTGGACGTAGCGGGACCCGAATGGTCCATTCTCGCCCACCTAGTCCCGGGCGCCTCAAGGTCGGCCTGATGCGCCGTGGGCGACGTGTCCGATCTCGGGCGTAGCGCTACTCGGTGGCTGGAGTTCCCCACAAGCCCCTGCCGGTGGAGACCAACGACGCTGCACGTGGAGGCAGCGCTGGTGTGGCCGTAATCGGCGATGGTGATGGGGCCGGTCACGAGGCGCTAGGTGGCCTATGCCGCCTAAATGCAACGTCAGCCTCCCTCTCCAAAGTCTCTAGTACATAGGACGCGCCGCCGCTGCATTTGCTACGCTCAGACGCTACGGGCCAGCCCTCACGCCGCCTCGGCGATCGGCCAGCGAGCCTCGGCTCTCGAGACTCGGCCCTGACTGAGCGAGCCCATGTCGCATCGCGCCTAAATGACACTAACTCGAGATCGAACCGATCACTCAGTGCCCAACTCCAATGGTCGTGGTTGGAGGAAAGTGGGAGCCTGAGATGTTCCTGAGACGCCTCGCTGCTGTGGTTGGCCATTCCTGAGTTTTGGCGGAAGGAAGTAAAAAATGTTTACGTGCCCCTACTGGCGCTGCCAATCATGGTGCTAAAATCGGTAGTCCTAGCTCCACCTTAGTAAATTTGTGGTGCGTGTTCCCCAAATCTTTTAAGGTGTGCAAGAAGCGATCACAAGGAGGCTTTTTGTATTATCTTTGCACCCGGTGCTTGTAGGTGGTGTACAAGCGTGGTGGGAGAGAGAGAGAGAGCTGTCCCAAGTCTCGTGGGTTGTACGAGGCGGGTGCCAAGATCGGGCGGCAGGTACAAGTGCTCAAGGTTACTTGAGTGTGTCTATGTGTTTCTCGGGTTGCCGCTTGCTTATCTCCCCGCTGTGATCCTGGCCCTCCCCTTTTATAGCCGCAAGGGGTGAACAGGGAGTACATAGGAATGCCTGTACGAACAAAGGGTGCTTTCCCTCCCCGGTTCGAAGCCTTGGAGCCCGCCGCCTCTTTGCCGAGGCCCCGACGCGGGTTTTAGCACCGTGGAGCCTCGGCCCCGCCGCTAGGCACGTGCGGGCCGCGAAGGGCCAGATTCTCGCCTCGCAGCGGGATGGGACGGGACCCGGCCCCTCGAGAGATTGACTTTGGAGAGGCCGTGGGAGGTGTTTTTGAATCTCGCGCTGGCCAGTAGCTTTGACTTCCCTTGCTCGCGCTCTCTGAGGGCCTTGCATGCTGCCGCATCGCCATGTGGCCGTCAAGATAGAGAGAGCCGCCATGCTGCCGCCCATCTCTGCCTCAAAAACCTGAGTGAGGGACTCGTTGTTTGACTAGTGTCCCTGCCGACCTGACTCGCATGCGAGGATGATACGGTGACGGCTCTTGGCGTAGCGCCGCCGCCCGAAGCCTTTGCGTGACTTTGACCGCGCGCAGAGTGTTAGGTCGATAAAGGCCCCACAGCAGTGCCCGCCTCCACCGTGGAGGATAACGTAATCATGAACTCGATGAGAGCAAGTTGTCGTGACGCCTTTCCATCCTCGCCAAGGGACGCCGCCATTATGGCAAGAACTCGTGGAAGGCGACTGTGGTTATACGTCAAGTCGTGGTTCCGCTCTGAACCACAAATGCAGCGCGCCCTCGCCCGAGGCCAAGACGCTGCTCTCTAAGTGACGAAAAGTTGGCCGGGTCCGAGGTCAACAGAGGGGGCTCGGCCTGGGAGTTTCGAAGTTAGCGCCCGGCCCGAGGCCTCAAGCCAGGAGGGCTCTCGAACGAGGCGGAAGTTAGCGCCCGCTCGAGGCCTCAGCAGGAGGGCCTCGAATGGGGCTGGAAAGGCGCCCGGCCCGAGGCCCGTGAGGGCCTGGTCACCTGAAGTTAGCGCCCGGGCCCGAGGCCTCAAAGCAGGGAGGGCCTTGCCGGGACTAAGCCCCAACAGAGAGGGCTCCTCCGGGCCGGTCGAACATCGTGTCAAGGGCCTGATAGGTCGCGGCTTTGTCAGGTGGCCAAGTTTTGGCGCTTGTTGGGCCCCCTCGTCACCGCCTGGGGGGGCCCTAATTTTAGCAATCTTGACACTTAGTGATTTTCGATTGGTGCGCATTTTTTGACCCGCTGGATAGTTTGAGCTCCCACCCCCCGACAATACCGCCATCGTTCGAAGTTCAACATTTTGTACCCAAACAATTCCGCATCTACCTGATAGTTCGCCTCAGCGAACAAATTCCACCGTAGTTATCTCCAAGAGTTTGGCAAAAGCACTTTGCTATCCTTTTTTAGCAAACTGAAAAATTAATCCTCCAACAGCTTTGGCAAATTCTTGGCATATTTTGGCAAGTTGTTATTGATGGCTCGCACGCAAGATATATGTGGCAAGGCCAGAAGTCCGCGACATCCTCCCGCGCATTGGCCTCCCCGCGAGGTGGAGGAAGGTATTAAAAAATAATTTTGTTTCTGTCTTAGGTTACCGATGTAAGTTTTCGCGAGGAACGATGATAAATATAATTTTATTGTCTCGTGGTTCCCCGATGTAAGTTTGGATCTGCTTTTTGCAAATGAATTATGCCAAACTATTGGAGAAAGATTCTATTTTACTTGCCATCACAAGATTTATCAAGTAAATTTTGATAAACTGAGATGCTGTTACAAAAACCGTGTTCGCAAAACCATTTCTAAAAACCGATAGGAAGGTAGTTTAAA
>JADLZL010000567.1:0-19096 GCA_015844335.1 Chrysopogon serrulatus
GCATATTAATAGACATTTGAAAATAATAATAATAATATAGAAGAAGCCATACCGACTACCCGGGAGCCATGGTTGAAAGCAGTGTGAGGGAGGTAGGTAGAGGTGAGAGTGGGGGAGTGAGGTAGCAGAAAGTAATATATTCCTTTGTGGAATTTGGTTAAATAGATTTGCGTGATCACTTTGCCGGTTTTTTGTGCTAAACAGCGGCAGTGAAGATCAGGCTTTCCTTTGCCGTGCTAAAAAGCACAACGCAGTGATAAGTCTACTAGCTGAAAAATAATAAATGCAACACATGCTTGTGCGAGTGATTATCAAATAGTCACGCATTAATAAAAGTTAGTAGAGACTCAAATAGGTCCACCAGCTACTTGATGTTCAAAAATGATTTGAGACACTATATCATGCATAAAATGTAGAACTGGAACCTCTCAAATTACAAAATTTGAAAATTTCGAAAGTAAAAACCCTAGTCACACTGATTGATATGGTCACGGTGGGTGGATGGATCTTGATTTTAGACAAATTTAGAAAAAGATCATGCTCCCCTGGAGTGGGATGAGGAGAGACTGGTTACAAAATCTCATCAATCACAAAAATCGGAAATGAGACCTACACGCAGCTGAACTAGTGATTGAACATATGCTGTGATTTACGATGTGTGTGATTGATGAGATTTGTAACCAGTTTTCTCCCTGACATCCTAGCTCCAAATAAGATGATCTCCCTAGAGTGCCAAAATCAAAGCTCTATCCACCTACTATGACCACGCTAGCGAATTTGTCTAGTAGATTTGAAATGCTCAGGTAAATTACGGAGGTTCCCACTTGCGTTTATGCGGTATAGAGATGCCACGAGATAAAAATTTTGAGCGTCAAAGTTGGTGAGGACCCATCATTCCTACAACTCATTAATGCATTTTCACCATTTGACAATTCTTCCAAACACTATGTGTGAAAAATATTGAAAACAACTCAAAATTCAAATCTCAAATTGATTTGAGCCATGTAAATTCCTCAAATCATTTTGAACTGCAAAGTTGGTGCACTCATGGTTATGTACAACTTTTTATTTTAGGTCATTTTCTCCATTTAAGAAAGTTAGATTACACTGATTCACAAATCTACATAACCCATACCGGTGTTTTCGAAAGCAGCGGTATGCAGATATGAGCACAATCTGCTCAAATGTGCTTTATTTCGTAGCGTCAGTCACCAGTTGATTGTCAGATGATGTGGCAGCACTGAAACATGTTTGCAAAGATCAAATAATCAATGATATAAAGTTGGCAATGTGGGTTCACCAAGTTGATGTTCAAAAAATTTTTTATTCGAGGCACTCTATGCTTTGCATAAAATGCGAGTGGAAGCCTCCGTAAATTCAAATTTGAAAATTCGAAATCTAAAAACTAGTCAAATTGCTATATGGTCACGAGTAGGTGGATAGAGGTTGATTTTATACAAATTTAGGGAAAAAATCATCTTATTTGGAGTTAAAATGAGGAGAAAAAGCTGATTTTAAATATCATCAATCACACAAAATCAATCATACATGTTCATCCAAGTTCATGGGTGTGGTACGATTCTGATTTTTTAATGATGATAATTGTAAGCGATTTTCTCCATCTTCAATGAGGTGTCTTTTCTAAACAATCTAATCAGCTTCCCATCCACCATATAACAATTGTTCGAACTATATTTGAAATTAACAGTACAATTACGGACCGTGTAGGTTATATCAATAAAAAGTAATTATGAAATTTTAATCTAAATTAGTAAGAAAGTAATTAATACACATTTATTATACAGTGAATATTAAATAGAAAAATATAATTCTAAAACTACACGGATCAAGATATATAAATAAAATTTAAAAAAAATTTGGCGGGTAGGGATTGAGAGACCACGGCAGCGCTGAGAGAGTGAAGGGTTTAACCATTGCGCTATGTGCAAGGGTGGTTCGGGTAGATAGAGGTATTTATTTTTTATTGTTCAAGAGTTCAACGCAGCATTTGGGCTTTTGCTTGCCGCGATTGATATCGCCTTCGGGATGCGGTTCGGGTTGCTTGCGGCTGAGAGGTCTTCAACGCGGTGGGATTTAGCGGCCGGTGAAAGACAACCTAGTATAAAAAGCCGAGCCCTTGGCGCCTCTTCTTTCAAAACCACTCCGACCACTTGCGGGAACAACCACCGGAGCATTCGCCTCGCCGCTTCTCGCACATTCGCTCGCCTTTTGCTACGCCGCGTTGGTCTGAGGCACGCACGCCTCTACTTGCGCTGCGTCGACTGCGCGCGCGCCCTCGGCAGCGCCCGCCGGCGCCCACGGGCTGCCGCCCGCCGCATCGTACTACGCCCCCGAGAGCACCTTGGCGGCAAAGGAGGCTGCACCAGAACTTGCCGCCCACCGCCATTCTTCACCAGCGCCACCGAGACCAGCGGGGAAGCGCGGGCCACAGTCTTCCACCTTGTCAGCGAGTGAGTTCGGCCACCACGCCCCCAAGTGTTCGATGCAATGCCACTAAGAAATTTTCTCACGATTCTTTACCTTTGTCCATATATTAGCTTGTAAATGTTGTATGAAATGGTATTGATATGTTTGGGTTGTGGTGTCCATTTGAAAAATTTGTGTCCATAAAATATGATTACACTACATTTTTTGACCATGAAATGTTAATTAATGCTATTGCTTTAGTTGAGATATATGATTATACTATTATTTGAAATGCTATTGCTAAATTACATATGATTTTAGAGATATATATGTATATATATACCCATCATTGTGCTATGTGCCCATTACTTTAAATTTGCTATGTGACCGCAGAATGCTATTACTATGTGACCACAGTGTGTATGAATTTCATGGTGGTTAAATCTATTTGAACTTGTTTCTAATTCATAATCGCAGACTTAATATGAGTCTACATTTCTTGCTATATATGGTGACTCGGATGCTACTTCAATTGATTAATTAGTTCAAACCCATTACATTGTCTCAATCTTTAGGCCACATGGGAGCGATATGCTATGAAGTGTTTGTTAGCCGTGCCCCGGTATCTACCGTACTTGGGAGGAGTGCCACCATCCTCAAGTGAATTGCTGCGGGTGCATTGCACAAAGAATCGACAAAAAAATCTACAACAGCAGAATTTCTCGGCCATATATGTACGGTGTAAGGAAACCGTGTTCCCAAGCGAGAGCACGTGTAAAGTTTCCTACCACCTTGAGGAAGTGGAGAGTGGGGACAAAGTACATCGCCGTAGCAGATAGGATTCACACTAAGGATATCATCATTTCTTTCTAGTTATGTTCATTGCTTTTTATTTGGAGGTTAATGTAGGTGTCTGCGACTTGTAGTAAGTTGAAGGTCATTGTAATTTATTTGGCTTATGAAGTTCTAATTTGTTGTATTAAATATATATATATATATATGTTGTGTTTCTAGCTAATATATGGTTCTGTTATTCCATGTAGCCAAATTAAACAACCCATCATATCTATCTCTCGACAATAACCATATAGGCAGAGGGTAGAGCGATGACTATTAATCGTCAGCTGATTAATTTGGTCGCGAGAAGTACTGGGCACAAGAAAAGAAAGCGGCTAACAACACTTTGCGAGAACCCACCCGGAAAAGGACCCAAAAAATAGGGCTGAAGCGAAGGTGCCAATGATGATGGTGAAGCGAGATGTGAAGCATGGACCCTAGCGGTTGTCTCGGCTTGACCAAGGCGAAGAGGTATATTTGTTAGGTCATAATTAAATGATTACAAGCACTCTAATCAATAAATGCAAGGGAGAAATCTAAAGGCGAATTAATTGGTTTGTGTATCCTGGATCAATGGAGGAACCCTAGTGGATGCAGTGCGACAAAGCCAAGGTCCAAGCGCGATGTGTCAAGGCTTCCTACGGGGAAAGGATCTAGCGGCACATCTTTGAGTTCGACCAAGTTGGAGCCACTACTCCCCACGCCAAGGCGTTGGGGCCATACAAAGACTATCCTCGGGATTCTTGCGAGGACTTCATCCCAATAAAGTTTAAGCGGATAGGGAAAAAAGATGGCGTTTGGAAGGTTCACGAAACTTTGAAGGAGGAGTTATGGACAATGTTCAAAGGATATTTCACTTTCCCTCGTGATTATGATGGCGGGTAGTGAAAAAAAAGTTATAGAAAAAATGGGGATGCGCCTTCAAGAGTTATAAAGGAAATTGCAAAAGTAATATATCAATGGCGGGGAGGATCCGACTTTGATAAAGGTGACCACCTGGCGAGAGGCCCTCTTTGGGAAGAATTCAAGCGTCTGAGACTCTAGGATGAGTATAAGGATTTGAGTGCGAAGAACAAAGGAAAACTCGACAAAGTCGACAAATCCTCCACCGTCTCGCTCACCAGTGGCTATTCGATGGGTGCTTCAATGGGAGAAAAGGAGTTTGATGAGATGGAACAGCAGGTAATTGTTACGCTGAGGCGCGGTGGCGGATTAGGTCTCTTCACTTTGTTATGGCCGAGGGGGTGCACGGCACAATATTGAAGAAGCGGCACCCTACTCGATCCCAAATGAACATGTGGGGCGACCTAGTTGAACTATCTCCACTCTAACGGAAGAGGTGAACCAAAGGAGAGCCTTGGTGATAGGGAGAAACGGCGTGCTCTCCCGGACAGCAGTAACAAAGAGCACCCGACCTTCTAAAGGGGGGCTTGTCTTGTGGCTGGAGAGGTAGCTTTCGAGGAGGACATTGCTTCTTATCGTAGCCACACAAGGGCTGAACAAGAGCGAGGCGGCTAAAAAGCTATGTATGAGAACGGCTAAAGATAATGGAAGGGGAGTTAACCAACTTCTTTGCTATGGCCTCGAAACACGAGGTCCTCGGAACTGTGGATCTGCGAGGCCCGTCCCCCATGCATGAGCCCAGGTGGTTAAGGGGTCGTAGTAGGCGTGGATCGACCCCCATGGATGATCTTTGAGGCGAGATTACCTCATCAGGTGGACAACATAGCGAAGCGGTTAATGTGGTACGTACATCCGCCAACAATGGGCCTTGAGCAGACAAGGTGGCGGTCGGCCGGGGCTTGGCCTCAAAGGGAGAAAAGGTTAACTAATGGTCAACCAATTCCTTTGGGTTATTGGAATGTCACCATTGATACAATTACGGACAAAAAGTTTAACAAGATACCCATTGATTACCGCGCACAAGAAGATAGGGCGGGCGGTTTGAGAACCGTCTTACCGTGTCGTGGTGGAAGCGGTACATGAAGCTCGACCACCAAGAGTCCTCGGATGATGAGGATGAAGGCTGAATCTTCACCCAGGACGGATATCATGACCAAGCTCTCCCAATTCATGATCTTTTTGCTCATTCCCGGCCTCAACCCCCCTAGGCGGATGAGGTATCTCTGCACACCCCTCCATCACCCCCAAGGAATGTGGGGGATCAGGCTCACGACTCCTACCCCACTTTGTCAACCCCGAGCAATGTGGGGGGCTGCACCTCCTCCACCTCCTCCACCTCCTCCCCGCCTCCCCCACAATCCTTCATCTTTAGGAAGACATGATATGTCGTAGACCCCCTCCAGTCAAAATCAAAAGAAGGCTGCAAGGCCGATTCCATAACTAGATCTAGATCGGGCAAAAGGTCCTCGATTCTATAAAGAGGATGCCAACAAAGGGAAACAAAAAGCAAATGGCGGGAGTATTACATCTAAGATGAAGCAGAATGACATAGAATTGCCTAACCCGGAGGCATGCAACGATTTTTGAGAAATCTATGGCAGCCTTCGAAGTGGGCGACGTATGCGAGTTTTATGCAGACAAGCTGTGACAAGCTCAATGAAAGAAAGGGAGGATGGCGGCACCTCTCTTCCGAGCTAGAAGTATATATAAATTGATGGAGCGAGAACAACGGCCTATCCCCTAGAGGATGCTAGGGCCATAGTTTATGGTGGTACTAATAAGGAGTATGAAATGGCAAAACCGCACATACAAGTATCAAAGAGGTCAAGATTTCTTTGGAAACAAAAAAGCGAGATGAAGGCTCTTACAACACGTATCGTGATTTACATACTTTTTACTTGAGAGGCAACCTGAAGCAGATCAAGGTGGGTTTGAAGCAATTATTCGGTAGGAGAAGTCTTTGATCATCTTGAGGAAACTTTGCATTACATAGCTTTTTGAAGACTTATTCCAATTATATCAAAGACACGACCTCGATACACAGATAATGGTCCTGTGGACTATGTAAGTACCCTACTACCCGCATGAATTCATAAATAACTACATCTTTTTTCATTATTAGTCATATCTCATACTCTATGCGGTGGCTACATGAATACCGCGATCTGAAATAACATTAAATATGTAGCCTTCTTGGACCCAACCATAGTGAATGAGCCAACTTATGCAGAGGAGGCGAAGGCTACGGCCAGGAATGGAATGATACAAATTCTCTCGGGTTGTTCAAGGGTTTTTGCCAAAAAGATAAATCGAGCGTGCTCTTGACCTATAGCTGGCGTATGTGGTCTCTACCATTATTTCTATGTATTTTATATAGCTAATTAAACTATTTAATATAAATTGGACTTTGTGGTTGCAGGCACCATTTTATCTTTATCGATGTCGATATTAAAAGATACCTTATTGAGGTGTGGGACTTTAGAAAAGAATCCCCTAACTTTCGATGGGTCCTCTACTACGTGCGTTACAAAAGTAAGTTAACATTTTTATAAACAAATAAAGTTTATATATATTATATATATATATATATTATATATATATATATATATGTGTGTGTGTGTGTGTATGTGTATACCACACTTAATATTACTCTTCTTTCCCAATTAATATTGTAGCGCGGCGCATGCAAAAGTAAACTTCAAAGGTGCGAGGAAATGCGTATCGGTACCTAGACCAACATAGCGAATAATGAATGTGGGTTTCTAAATGTAGGCCACGAGGCAATGGTTTTGGCATGAAAAACGTCAAAGCGGTCGGAAGGTATTAATTCCATTTTATATGCCATAAAATTCTCTTATAGCTTATATTAATGCTCCTATTGATTGCTTTCGGCGTGGCGCGAAATATGGACACAATATGATCTGGACATGGAGATTCAAGGATTTCAAGAGAGATAAGCGAATTCATCTTGAAGCATATTGTGAGCAAAAGAAGGAAAATACTCCATTGCGGCTCGAAGAAGTTCAAGAATAATTACGAGCCAAAGCGGGGTGGCTGAACTTTTATAATTGTTCCATTGGATTACGGTGGTATTAGAAAGGACTATTAATGTATATATGTAATAGCCAATGTATGTAATACTAATGTATTTGGTATGTTGTTATCAGGTTTTGATTTTATGATTTTGTTTTCCTACGAGAAAATTATGATTTTTAATATAATATAAAAAAACCAAATTGAAAATGGGAATATAAAACAGTGCGAAAAAATAAATTGATGTCGGTTGTCATTGAGGCCGCCGTTAATCTTGTAACCATCACTTTGTGATTCTGACATCAAGCATACTTGATCATCAGCGATCCTCACAGAAACTTTGATTTCCAGCCCAAACGCGATGTTTCATCATAACACTGCTTGGAAGCCGATGCTCTGCCCCGGCGGTGTTATTTGTTTCGATCTCTTGCGATTGCATAGGAACAGCGATGACCAACTCCCTCATCGATTGCGAGTTGGCTATGCGGTTCAAAATCGAGCGATGGGGGTTTAGGGCCGCGATGATGATCTTTGATCGAGGTAGTGACTCCAATCTTCTACGGGGGTGATAGGAGACTCTATGCAAACTTGGTGGGATAACATGGATCGCACACCATCGGCCGAGGCGTGATCTTTGCTCCATCATTATTCTCGTATGTTGGGAGGTGTGGAATGAGAGGAATGCAAGAAATCTTGAGCACAAGGAATCGGCGCCAATGCAACTCATCCGAGAAAATCAAGGATGAAGCGGCTTGTGGGCATGGCGGGAGCTAAAACATGTGTCCCGGCAATGTTGCGCAATTGATGTGAGCCCTCTAGAGGAGAGTGAAGCTTTGATCTGTTGTACAAATACGTATCGCTTGTATTACGCCTTTCTAGGCCTCCTCTTTTTTTAATACAATAGGCTCTCGGCTCTCTGCCGGTTCAGTTTCAAAAATAATCAATTTGTTGATATACTTATTTTTATATCATAAATTTTTAAATTGTTTGACTTCAAAAACAAAATTATCGAATGGAGTTCTTTGGGGTGGTATTGTGTGTGGGGAACTGTTTCGTATTCTTTTTTAAAATCTCATGGATCTTAAGCGACCACCTATAGTCAATTATTATTTTTAATTATTTTTCTCTTGGGCCTTAGCTCGTCAAGCGAGCACCACGACTCAAGATGGGAATGGTCGATCCATTAGGTAGTTGACCCGACCCTAAAAAGCGGCCGCCAATGGGCTATAGGGGCTAGCCTTGAATTCTAAAAATGAGTCAATAGATTCGAGAAACCTATTGACCCATGGGTATAGTGGAGGCCAACCCAATCATTACATAATAATAGTTTTTTTACTTTAGTTGTTTTTTAAATAACTATGGTTGATCATAACGGGTAACACACATCTACATTAGAAGTTGGTTGAGAAATATCACATTTTAAAATTAAAAATAAATAAAATTAAAATCATAGTTATGAAATTGTTAGTTTTGTGGTAGCGAGCGAAGTTATAGAATGAATGAATGATGGGCATTACAAATAACAATATATTATAATCTTGATGGAGTTAGATGTTTTATAAGAGCAACTCCAACAGGTTAGCTAAATCCATCAGTAAACCGGATTTATATTATAGCGAAAAATGCTATCCAACTGTCTCTATCTCATATTCTATTTTTCCCTCACTGGCTATCCCGTCGTTTTTTTGGCCATCTTTCCCAAGCCAAAGCTTCAAAGCTATCCAGCGGCGCTAATTCGATTCTGCTGGCGTGCTAGATTTCGATTCCCTGCTCCTCTCTTCCCAGTCAACCTCGCGTCACCTCCGTGTGTCTTTGCTCCCGAGGTGAGTTCGGTGGTGCTTATTAGGCCATGAGCTTTTGCGGGATGGCGTCCATAGCGAACTCTGGGCGGCGGTAGTCCGGCCGGCCATCGCCGTTGCTCCCTAAGAGCGGCGCCTAGAAGGCGGACTCTAGGCCATGCAGGCCGAGCGGCCTTGGCAGCATCGCCCGGCCTCCCAGGCGATGCCGTCATGGTGGTGAGCCATATTTGCCTTGCACAACAAACAAGACATGCCCCAAAGTGATGCCGTTGTACCTCAATGCGGGCACGATTTTTAGCGAACTACTTTTAGAAAAGGCATTGCGAACCTTCATACTTCGACAAGCTAAATTTTTTTTGGATAATCGGTTTACACAACTAAATTTAGTTATGCTCACGAATTTGCTCTAAGACATGCACAAATATATTTGGATAGAGCCCATATAACCCGCCGGATCAATGAAGCCATAGCGTTCGAGATAAAATAAGTCGGCCAGATGGCCCTAAAATCAGCCTTAGGGCCCCGGGGGGTAGATCCAAAGCGAGGACCGGGTCGGCCCATTCCCATCTTGAACTCGACCCAAATCAAAGTAATATCTCTAGTTGAGGGAGACTCGGCGACCACCTCTTCGGCAGCGATTAGATAGAACACGGTGGTACCTGCCCTCCATTCTTGAATTTGGGTCATGCGTCGCAAGTCGAGGGAGGTTGAGCTATAATTTCCACGTTGCCGTGGTAGTGTTGGTATAAAATTAAGCGCACCATAAATAATAACTATGTCAGTTATCCATGGCCGCAGATATATACTTGTCGGCACTTCACCAAGATCAACCCGGTTTTAATATCGAACCAAAGGAGCAGTAGGGTGAATTATGACCTAGCCCAATACTCTTAATCTAAAGGGATACAAACAATCTAGAAAACTATTGAGAATGAGGAAATAGCTAATGTACTCTAGTTCTAACTACCGATAAACTTTGTATAATATCGTCTTATCGGACAAGTGACTTTGAATAGGAGAAGAAAGCGAGTAATCTACCTACGGACACCTATAAGCCTATCCGGTCCTATCAGCGGGAAGTGGACTACGGAGGATTCAACGTAGCTATAAAGTCACCTACGCGCGAGCTACCACTATCCAAATTTGATCGGGGGACATTCACAAGCAATCATAACCCGAGACACCACGTCTCGCTCACGAATACTACTCGACCTAGGAGCTACCCAAATCAAAGTACTCAATATAATATGAGTTGCAAACCAAAAACGAATATAAACAAGCTGCTTACTTGAATCGAGGAATGGTAAATACAAAAGGTACCTCGAGCGGCTCGGGCGAGGAACCAAATCGGGGCGAATACGGCTCACGAGGATGCTCGACGGGCAGGGGCTCCTCCAAATCTCTACTCTTCTACTCTATCTCTCTAATCTCTATCTTGATTGCTAACCTAGATCTAGTGGATCTCTATCTAAAGCCCTAACTCTTCATCTCTTGATCGGCCTCCTCGGGGGGGGGTATGGCCCTCCTTTTATAGCAGGTGGGATTGATACGGCGCCGTTGGATCAAACCGGCGTAGCAAGCGGCGGGGATGACTCCTCGGAGGCGGTGGAGGAAGGTTCGGAAAGGCGGCCAACCCTAGAGAGGGGGCCGGGCGGGCGCCGGCAGTGGGGTGACCGGCCAGGCCCCACACTGGCGGGCGGCCCTTCGGCGTCTTGGGTATTCTGAACCCTCGGTGATGTGCTTGCATCGCGGTTAAGTTTTGTGGTAAATTAGCACTTAAATCCCTCTTTTGGGCTTTTCTAGAAAATTCCCCTGAAAAATACACAAATCACCAAAACTTGTGGAAATTGTCGGTGGTAACCCTATTCTTAGTATATATTCATATGCGGAAAAGTGGTAATTGCTAATAAATTTTTGGGCGTTAACAGGTGTCAACAATTGACCCCCACACTTAGGCTTTTGTTCGTCAGAAAAAGGTTGGTTTTGGCAAAACGGGTACACATTCAATGCATAACTTGGAACTTAAATTATATAGCACTAGTCTAGTTATCATGTATTGTGAAATTTTAAAGTATCTATCATGAATCCTCAAGTGATTGCGGAGTAAGAGAGCTTAAGATTGATTACTTTTTCTTTAATTATGTCTTTTTTGGAGTGGAGATGTGTTTTGCAAAAATATAGCTTTGATCCTCTCATTTGTAGTGGCACCAGTGGTAGTGACATAAATTGGATATTTTTATAGCGAGGGAGAGAGACATCATATTCCTAGATTAGGAAAAATTCTCACTTCTTGGCATATTATGTTGGAGGAACCATGAGCCTTTCTTTTCTTGAGCACATGCTCATATTTTTTCCTTCTTAAATCGAGGTTCGGACACTTGTCCTTTTTTATTTCCTTGTGATCTATCTTTTTGAGGTTTCGGACACTTGTCCCTTTTATTTCCTCGGAATCTTTTTTGAATAGCTCATGCCTCCTTCATAATATTGCTCAAGGCGGTGAATTTTATTTTTTATTTCTTGGAAATATGATAAACCTCTCGACCAAAGCTATTAAAGTAGATTGATGTAATTATTATTAAGTTCCATTACAAAGAGGAGTGAAGCTAAATATTTTTAAATTTTTCAAAATAAAATCTCCAAAGACAAATTATCAGAAATTGAATAATCATTATCTTTGCTATCTTACTTCCTACAATAACAGACAATCATGAAGCACTTATAAATTTTATAATAATCATGACTCTAGAAGGGTGTCATATAATTTATTTTTCTCAAGTCATGGATTGAATGGGTTTATTATTTCTTAAAGCATTTAATATGAAGAATTATAATTCGGATCAAAATTGAGTATAATATATGCAATTGAATTGTAATTAACTTGAACTGACAGGTGGCCAGAAACGAGGGAGGGAGGTGGTGGTAGGTAGCCGCCCGCCCACCAGGGCGCCGGCGGCCCCACCATAGGGGTCCTGCAGGTCCCAGCCTTCTTGTGGTGTTGGGTCGATGTCGCTTTGAGTTTCTGTTTTTTTCCGATCGTATTTTTAAACCGTGATTAATTGTGCTTCTCCCACACTTGTTTTCCTGCATACTTTTCACGCAATATGTGGAGACAAAATATTCCAAAAATAGAGAGTAGAGTAGATAACAAATATTTAATATAATAAGGCACTTTATTCATTTATGACGGTGGTATAAAATAATTCAACAGGCGCTTTAATGATTGAGCTAACGACGCCCCTAGCTCATTAGGCTTTGTCCTAAGAAAATAACTCGGCCGACTCCATTAACTAATCGAACTAGCGAAAGTGTGCCTTATTGGGTAACTAGGCAACTAATGCTGCCCTTCATTATTGAGGCCACTGAATTATTTCTTTGAGGGCTGCAACCTCTTCTTCAAGCTTTTTCTTTGTTCGCTTGAAGCTATGGATTAACTTAAGATTAACCCCAACCTTCTTTTCTATGTCATCTATGAGCTTGTCCCTCGGCTTGTTAGATGTTTTCATCTTCTTGACAAAGTTGGAGAGGCCTTCAAGCTTCTCGTTGAGAGTGCGTAGAGTTGGTGCCGGGCTGCTTGGGAACTTTCTCGGTGCTAATGCTGATGTTGCTCTCTTCCTCTTAGGCTTGGGCTTAGGTGCGATGGGCTCGGTGTAGCATACCTCATCGGGGTTTGCACGAATTCCTCGAGCAGAAGGGGCAGCAGCGTTGGTGTACTTAGCGCATATCGGCTTGCCCTTCTTGTCGGTCTCGGCGCCACGAACCGCTCATTAGCTCTAGGTGCAAGAAGATGGGTACCCTTGGGGATAGGAATCTGCTTTCCTTTAGTACCTCCTTCAAGCAGCAGTCTTGCAGGTGGTGGAGGAAGAGCAGATGGATCTTGCACGTAGTAGACTTGCTCAT
Source organism: Chrysopogon serrulatus (assembly GCA_015844335.1). Taxonomy (NCBI): domain Eukaryota; kingdom Viridiplantae; phylum Streptophyta; class Magnoliopsida; order Poales; family Poaceae; genus Chrysopogon; species Chrysopogon serrulatus. The sequence goes on from JADLZL010000567.1 coordinate 12,897, forward strand.
GATTTGGGGGATCGTTGCAACTTGCTTCGGTGGCACGGACGGCGAGGAGGCTTCCGCGCGAGGGGCGAGGGCCTTTGAATCATCATTTGGGGATCTTTGTTGAAGTCTGCGCCCGTAGGAGACGATCGCCTTGTTCGCCATTGCTAATAGATCTAGATTGGAGAGCTCTTTTAAAAAGAGAGGTGGCTGGTTATGGAATACAATTGAGGAGGTCTAGGTACGTATTTATATGGGATTTCAGGAGACAGGATGAGGACAAAACCTAGGCTCTACGGGATCCGTACGAAAAAATATCTGATTGCACGTGGATAATACGTGAATATACGTAGGAAGAGTGTAGAAGGACAGGGGCGGGGAGTCGAGGCGGGAGGTGCCGGGGGCGCCGGCCCGCCCCACCCGGGGCCCACCTCGGGTGCCCTTCCAGCGAGGTGCTTGGACTCCTCCTATGTTTCTATTAGATGTGTTTTCGGATAAAAATTTGTCTTAGGAATAAAATAGAACTTAATAAGTTGGTAATTGGATGAATTCGATTTCATCCACTACTCTGAATCAAATGGCTCTAAATAAAGTTTAAGTCGGTGTCCATTTACTTTGAATAACGTACCTTCGTTTGATTGTAGAGTTATTGCTCCATGCGGTGATGAATTCAACGGTGAAGGGTCCTTCCCATTTGCTCCTCAATTTTCAAGCTTTGAATAATTTGAACTTAGAATTAAAGGGTAATACCTCATCTCTGGTGCAAACTCCTTCTTCTTGATCCTCTTATCATGCCATTTCTTCGTTCGTTCTTTGTAGATCTTTGAATTGTGATAGGCCTTCTCTCTCCATTCTTCTAATTCGATAATTGCATCTTTCTTTTCTCTCCAATGACTTCTAGATCCATGTTCCATTTTTTGATAACCCGGTGAGCTTTATATTCTAATTCAACTGGTAAGTGGCAGGTCTTACCATATACCAATTGATATGGTGACATACCCAAAAGGTGTTTTTATAAGCTGTCCGGTATGCCCATAGTGCATTAGGTAACCGATCCTTCCATAAAGTTTCTATTTCATTTCTTGTTTTTACGGAGAATGTTTTGATTTGTTTATTGGATGTTTCTGCTTTGGCCACTTGTCCGAGGATGATATGGAGTAGCGATATTATGTCGTATTCCATGAGCTTGTAGGTATAAGTGATACTTCTTATCGGTGAAATGTGTTCCTCCATCACTTATAACCATTCTAGGTGTTCCAAACCATGGAAATATAACCTCTTCAAACATCTTCTTTGAGTGTTTTGAGTCAGCATTCTTGTATGGCATAGCTTCTACCCACTTGGATATATAGTCAACTGCCACCAAAATGTACTCATAATTTCTTGACTTCACAAATGGTCCCATGTAATCAATTCCCCGGACATCAAAGAGCTGTATCAGAAGATTGTTGGTGAGTGGCATAGCATCTCTTGCATTGATATTTCTATGCCTCGACCGCCCCACATCTTTGGATGAAATCTTTGGTGTCTTCATACATGGTTGGCCAAAAAAACCACTCTGCCGGATTTTTTTGTATGAGTGCGGAATGCCCCATAATGACCTCCATATGGTGACGAGTGACATTTCTGAATGATCTGCATGCCTTTCTCTCTTGGTACACATCTTCTAAGTAATCCATCAGCGCATACCCGAAAGAGGTATGGTGGATCCTATATATGGAGATGACTTTCATAAATGAGTCTTTTCTTATTTTCTCACGGTGGTACGTAACTTTTGCAACCATAAAGTTGACAATATTCGCGTACCAAGGATCTGTCTTGGTCACTTTAAACAAGCATGTCATCTCTCAATGAGTCATTAATAGGTAGTTCTTGAGGTTCCTTAAAATACATCCTAGACAAATGATAAAGCAATGGGGTTTTCTATTCTTTTTCTATCTTTAATTTCCAAATCAAATTCTTGCAGCAATAGGATCCATCTTATTAATCGTGGTTTAGCATCTTTCTTAGTGAGCAGATATCTAAGAGCAGCGTGGTCAGAATAAATAATTATTTTAGCTCTAACTAAGTAAGACCTAAATTTATCAATAGCAAAGACAACGACCAAAAGTTATTTTTCGGTGGTTGCATAATTTAATTGTGCTTACGTCATTGTCTTGCTAGCATAGGCAATTGCATGATGCGTTTTATCTTTTGTTTGTCCCTAAGACTGCTCCTACAACATAGTCACTAGCATCACACATAATTTTAAAAGGTAAAGACCAATCGGGGGGTTGATGATTGGTGCTGATGTAAGTGCTTTCTTAAGAATATTAAATGATTTTAAATATTCTTCATTAAACTCAAAAGGTACATCCTTAGCTAACAATCTGGTCATTGGTCTAGCAATTTATGAGAAATTCCTTATAAATCTACGATAAAAAAAAACCACAATGACCAAGAAAACTTCGGACTTCTTTTACATTAACAGGGGGAGGTAGTTGTTCAATTACTTTAATTTTAGCTTTATCTACCTCTATAGCTCTTTCTAATACTAGGTGTCCTAACACTATTCCTTCTCTTACTATAAAATGATATTTTTTCTAATTGAGGACTAAGTGTTTTTCCTCACATCTTTGCAAAACCTTATCTAAATTCTCTAGGCAATCATCAAAAGTTTTTCTATAAACTGAAAAATTATCCATAAAAACTTCCATGATTTCTTCTATCATATTTAAAAAAATATTGACATCATGCATCTTTGAAAAAAGCGGGTGTATTACATAATCCAAAAGATATTCTTCTATAAGCATAAGTTCCATAAGGACATGTAAAGGTGGTTTTGCTTTGATCATCGGGGTGAATAGGGATTTGGTGATATCTGAATAACCATCAAGGAAACAAAAGAAAGAATAATTTGCTAAACGCTCTAACATCTCATCAATGAAGGGTAGAGAAAAATGGTCTTTCTTTGTTGTCTTGTTGAGTTTTCTATAATCTATGCACATTCGCCATCCGGTGAAGTTCTTTTTGGGTATTAATTTATTTTTATTATTTTGGACAACTGTCATTCCTCCCTTTTTAGGTACAACTTGCACTGAGGACTTACCCACTCGCTATACGGTGCGAGGGGTATATGATCCCTGCATTAAAAGCTTTAGAACTTCTTTCTTTACTACATCTCGTATTACATTTTAGAGTCTACGCTGAGGGTCTCTTGAAGGTGTAATTTCTGGATTGGTTGGTATGCGATGGGTGAAAAAAGCGGGGGCTAATCCCTTTTAGGTCTTGGGTGAATATCCAAAAGCAGCTCTATGTTTTTTTAAAATAGTTATTAATTTATAATTCTCTTCATTAGAAAGTTTATCACTTATAATCATAGGATATTCTTGATCATTATTTAGAAAAACATATTTAAGACCAGATGGTAATGGTTTAAGCTCAATAGGAGGTTTAGGTGGCTCTAGTAATTCATCAAGAAGTTCAGGATCAATAAGGTCCTCCTCCTCTTCATCGATGAAGAACTGGGTATCATCTTCTAAATCGGGTTGAATAAAATTATTGAATTCAATCGCATTAACCTCTTCTATTGGATCTAATTCAGGAAGGGGCTCTGCTTTAAATTTTACCGCATGAGTTATAGATTTTGAAAAATTAAATCCTTTCCCAAATTTGACATTTAATTTACCATCACGACCTTCTTGAAGAAATTTTATTATGGGTACTCCAATCATTACATCAAAATCCCGCACATCAAAGATATAGAAATTTAGCAGAATGCGGAAATCATTAATAACAATAGAAAGTGCACTTAAAACTCCTAAACTAGAAATAATATGTCCTGAACAATTTTTAAACAATTTATTCGTAGGAATTAATGGTATGTCTTCTAAGAATTTTCTAGCAAAGGTGTATGACATAATGTTGACTCCTACAACTGGGTTGTATAAAGCTTTAAAAGGATATGAATCTACTTGCAACTTTATACTAACGAGAGGGTGAATTAAGGCAATTACTTGGGGATTGTTCAGATTCTATCAGCCAATCATCACCCAAAATAAAAATCAATTCCCTTGTTATTTCTCTAAAAAATTTTAAATTATTAGGATGTGAAAAATTAGAATTGAAATCTTCATATTGCTAGGGTTGAATGATTTTACGATAAAGTGTAGTATTCCTAAAATCATTAAAGAAATCATTCTCTATTTTAAACATCCACTCAGAATTTGAAGTTATCTCATTAGCTAGCTCAGGTTTTAATTCAGCTATAGATTGAGATGAATCGGATAAAAGTTTATTTTCAGCTAGCGAGAATTTTCTTCTAGCAACTCTTCTTTTTCTTTGGGAGATCATTTAAAATATTAGTAAGAATAATTTTAGCATGTTCAACATGATAATATGCATAAATGCTCCACACGAGGCCAAATTAAGATATTCCTTATTTCTATCATCAAGGCCTAAAAGAAATGTTGTAAAAGCATGGGTTACAGTAAAAAGCAAGATTAGGTCGAGAATTTACAAAGGCATCAAAACGATCCCAAGCCTTGCCTAGCGGTTCATTGTCTAATTGTTTGAATCCTATGATTTCAAAGCGAAGTTTAGCGACCTTTTTCTTTGGAAAAAATTTAAGACAAAAAAGTATTTTCGTAATATTTTCCCAATCTCATGACTACTCTCAACATGGCGATTATACCATTTCTTAGCTACGCCCGTTAATGAAAGCGGAAAGAGTTTCCATCTTAAAGTTTCATCGGCCATGCCATTAATACTTAGACATGAACATGTACGCTCAAAAATCGATTAAGTGGAAATAGGGGTTTTCGCTAGAATTACGAGAAAAAGATATGTTCTGAACTAATTTAATTAATCCAGGGGCGTAGCTCATAGCGGATGAAGTGATAGGTTTAGAAGATTCCTTTGGCATTTGGAGGTATGATCCCGATGGTGCTCCATATTGAAATAAAAATTGAGATTCGTTTTTTCATAATATTTTTTATATTTTTTTATTTTTAATATAAAAGGACAACTATAGACTAAGATAGGCTAAATTAAAATCAACAAACCGTTTCCCGGCAGCGGCGCCACGAAATACTTGTTGGTATAAATTAAGCGCACCTAAATAATAACTATAATCAGTTATCATAGCAAAAGCGCGGATATATCTTGTCGGCACTTCACCAAAGATCAACCCAAAGGCATTAGGTGAATTATGAGCCCAATCTCTTAATCTAAAAGGGTACAAACAATCTAGAAAACTATTGAGAATGAGGAAATAACTAATGTACTCTAGTTCTAACTGTAGGTAAACTTTGTATAGTATCGTCTTATAGGACAAGTGACCTAAATAGGGAAGAAATAGAGTAATCTACCTACGGACACCTATAAGCCTATCCGGTCTATCAGCGGGAAGTGGACTATAGAGAGAATTCAACGTAGCTATAAAGTCACCTACGCGAGCTACCACTATCGGGTGATCGGGGGGACATTCACAAGCAATCATAACTTCGGACACCACGTCTCGCTATGAATACTACTCGACCTAGGAGCTACCCAAATCAAAGTACTCAATATAATATGAGTTGCAAACCAAAAAAACGAATATAAACAAGCGCTTACTTGAATGGAGAATGGTAAATACAAAAGTACCTCGAGCGACTCCGGGCGAGGGGCTGAATCAGGCGAATACAGCTCACGAGGATGCTAAACGGTAGGGGCTCCTCCAAATCTCTACTCTTCTACTCTATCTCTCTAATCTCTATCTTGATTGCTAGCCTAGATCTAGTGGATCTCTCTATCTAAAGCCTAACTCTTCATCTCTTGATGCGGCCTCCTCAGGGGGGTATGGCCCTCCTTTTATAGCTTGGGGTGGGATTGATACGGCGCCCGTTGGATCAAGCCGGCGTAGCAAGCGGCGGGATGACTCCTCGAGGAGGCGGTGGAGGAAGGTTCGGAAGGGGGCGGCCAACCCCTAACCCTAAAGGGGGCGGGCCGAGGCAGGGAGGTGGCCCCCACAGTGGCGGGCCTGCGGGCCCCAGGCGTCTTGGGGTATTCTGAACCCTCGGTGATGTGTTTTGCGTCGCGGTTAAGTTTAAGTGGTAAATTAACACTTGAATCCCTCTTTTAGGCTTTTAGGAAAATTCTACGAAAAATGCACAAATCACCAAAACTTGTGAAAATTGTCGGTGGTAACCCTATTCTTAATATATATTCATGTCTGAAAAAGTGGTAATTGCTAATAAATTTTG
>JADLZL010000568.1:0-14810 GCA_015844335.1 Chrysopogon serrulatus
ACTCAATCGTGGTAGCGATCGGCGCGCTTGTTCCCCGTCACCTAAGATGAGAATCGGTGCAACAAAATTTATTTGCATACTTAAGTGCGCTTCCCCAAAGCCGTGTATCGAACATGCGATGAGATTACCACTTGACTCCAATCGTGCAGCGACCCGCGCACTTGTTCCACGTCACCTAAGATGAGCATCCGATGCAACAAAATTTTTGCACACTTAAGTGCGCTTCCCAAAAGCCGTGCATCGAGCGTGCTACGAGATTACCACCTGGCTCAATCTTGTCATCGACCGACGCACTTGTTCCACGTCACCTAAGATGAGCATCGGTGCAACAAAATTTTGCACACTTCTGGGTGCGCTTCCAGCCGTGCGGCGAGCGTGCGGCGAGATTACCAGCCCGACTCAATGGTTTTAACATTTGCGCGCTTGTTCCACCTCACCTATGATGAGCATCGGTGCAACAAAAATTTTTTGCACACATGCAGTGCGCTTCCCCAAAAGCCGTGCATCGAATGTGCGACTACAATACCGGCCCGACTCAATCGTGGTAGCGGCCGCGCACTTGTTCTCGTCACCTAAGATGAGCATCGGTGCAACAAAATTTTTTTCCACACTTACAGTGCGCTTCCCAAAAGCCGTGCATCGAGCGTGCGGCGAGATCACCACTTGACTCCAATGCGTGGTAACGACCCGCACTTGCTCCACGTCACCTAAGTTGAGAATCGGTGCAACAAAATTTATTTGCACACTTCGGTGCGCTTCCCCAAAGCCGTGCATCGAGCGTGCGGCGAGATTACCACTAACTCAATCGTGGCAACGACCCGGCGCACTTGTTCCACGTCACTTAAGATGAGCATCGATTGCAATAATTTTTTTTTGCACACTTCTGGTGCGCTTCAGCCGTGCATCGAATGTGCGGCGATATTTCGGCCCGACTCAAATCGTGGCGCGACCACGCACTTGTTCCACGTCACCTAAGTTAAGCATGCGGTGCAACAAAAATTTTTGCACACTTCGGTGCGCTTCCCAAAAGCCGTGCATCGAGCGTGCGGCGAGATCACCACTAACTCAATCGTGGCTACGACCGCGCACTTGTTCCACGTCACTTAAGATGAGCATCGGTGCAATAAATTTTTTGCACACTTAAGTGCGCTTCGAAGAAAACCGTGCATCGAATAATGCGGCGATATTACGACCCGACTCAAATCGTGGCAGCGACCCGCGCTTGTTCCACGTCACCTAAGTTAAGCATGCGGTGCAACAAAATTTTTTGCACACTTCTAGTGCGCTTCCCAAAAGCCGTGCATCGAGCGTGCGGCGAGATCTGCCACTGACTTCAATTGTGGTAACGGCTGCGCAATTGTTCCCGTCACCTATGTTGAGAATCCGGTGCAACAAAATTTATTTGCACACTGCCGGTGCGCTTTCGAAAGCCGTCTGGCGGCGGGCGACGAGATTACCCCGACTCAATCATGGTAGCGACCGGCGCGCTTGTTTCCACCTCACCTAAGATGAGCATCGGTGCAACAAAAATTTTTACACACTACGGGTGCGCTTCCCCAAAGCCGTGTATCGAATGTGCGACTACAATACCCGCGGCTCAATCGTGGTAACCATCGGCGCACTTGTTCCCGTCACCTAAGATGAGCATCGGTGCAACAAAATTTTTGCACACTTACGGTGCACTTCCCAAAAAAGCCCGTGCATCGAGCGTGCGACGAGATCACCTTGACTCAATCGTGGTAACGACCGCGCGCTTGTTCCACGTCACTTAATTTGAGCATGCGGTGCAACAAAATTTTTTGCACACTTCTGGTGCGCTTCCGAAAGCCGTGCATCGAGCAGGCGGCGAGATTACCCACTGACTCAATCGTGGTAACGATCGGCGCACTTGTTCCCGTCACCTAAGATGAGAATCGGTGCAACAAAATTTATTTGCATACATGCAGTGCGCTTCCCCAAAGCCGTGTATCGAACATGCGCTGAGATTACCGCCCGACTCAATCGTGGCAACGACCGCGCACTTGTTCCACGTCACCTAAGATGAGCATCTGGTGCAACAAAAATTTTTGCACACTTAAGTGCGCTTCAGAAAGCCGTGCAGCGAGCGTGCGACGAGATTACCACCCGACTCCAATGGTTTTAACGATTGCGCGCTTGTTCCACCTCACCTATGATGAGCATCCGGTGCAACAAAAAATTTTTGCACACATGCAGTGCGCTTCCCCAAAGCCGTGCATCGAATGTGCGACTACAATACTACCCGACTCAATCGTGGTAACGGCCGCGCACTTGTTCTCGTCACCTAAGATGAGCATCGTTGCAACAAAATTTTTTCCACACTTCTGGTGCGCTTCCCAAAAGCCGTGCATCGAGCGTGCGGCGAGATCACCCCGACTCAATCGTGGTAGCGACCCGCACTTGCTCCGCGTCACCTAAGTTGAGAATCGGTGCAACAAAATTTATTTGCACACTTAAGTGCGCTTCCCCAAAGCCGTGCATCGAGCGTGCGGCGAGATTACCACTAACTCAATCGTGGCAACGACCGGCGCGCTTGTTCCGCGTCACTTAAGATGAGCATCCGGTGCAATAAATTTTTTTGCACACTTACGGTGCGCTTCCAAAGCCGTGCATCGAATAATGCGGCGATATTTCGACTGACTCAAATCGTGGCAACGACCCGCGCACTTGTTCCACGTCACCTAAGTTAAGCATCGGTGCAACAAAAATTTTTGCACACTTCAGGTGCGCTTCCCAAAAGCCGTGCATCGAGCGTGCGGCGAGATCACCACTAACTCAATCGTGGTAACGACCGCGCACTTGTTCCACGTCACTTAAGATGAGCATCGGTGCAATAAATTTTTTTGCACACTTACAGTGCGCTTCGGAAAGCCGTGCATCGAATGTGCGGCGATATTACGGCATCCGACTCAAATCGTGGCAGCGACCACGCACTTGTTCCGCGTCACCTAAGTTAAGCATCTGGTGCAACAAAATTTTTTTGCACACTTCTAGTGCGCTTCCCAAAAGCCGTGCATCGAGCGTGCGGCGAGATCACCACTGACTTCAATCGTGGTAACGACTGGCGCAATTGTTCCACGTCACCTATGTTGAGAATCCGGTGCAACAAAATTTATTTGCACACTTACAGTGCGCTTCCAAAGCCCGTGCGGCGGCGTGCGGCGAGATTACCGCCCGACTCAATCATGGTAACGACCGGCGCACTTGTTCCACCTCACCTAAGATGAGCATCGGTGCAACAAAAATTTTTTACACACTTACAGTGCGCTTCCCCAAAGCCGTGTATCGAATGTGCGACTACAATACCAGCGGCTCAATCGTGGTAACCATCGGCGCACTTGTTCCCGTCACCTAAGATGAGCATCGGTGCAACAAAATTTTTGCACACTTCTGGTGCACTTCCCAAAGCCGTGCATCGAGCGTGCGACGAGATCACTGCGACTCAATCGTGGTAACGACCGCCGCGCACTTGTTCCACGTCACCTAATTTGAGCATCTGGTGCAACAAAATTTTTGCACACTTAAGTGCGCTTCCGGAAGCCGTGCTGCATCGAGCGGGCGACGAGATTACCACTGACTCCAATCGTGGTAACGATCGCGCACTTGTTCCCGTCACCTAAGATGAGAATCGGTGCAACAAAATTTATTTGCATACATCTGGTGCGCTTCCCCAAAGCCGTGTATCGAACATGCGCTGAGATTACCCGCCCGACTCCAATCGTGGCAGCGGCCGCGCACTTGTTCCCCGTCACCTAAGATGAGCATCGGTGCAACAAAAATTTTTTGCACACTTCACAGTGCGCTTCCCTAAAAGCCGTGCAGCGAGCGTGCGACGAGATTACTGCCCGACTCCAATGGTTTTGTAATTTGCGCACTTGTTCCACCTCACCTATGATGAGCATCCGGTGCAACAAAAATTTTTTGCACACATCACTGGTGCGCTTCCCCAAAGCCGTGCATCGAATGCGACTACAATACTACTGACTCCAATCGTGGTAGCGACGCGCTTGTTCTCGTCACCTAAGATGAGCATCCGGTGCAACAAAATTTTTTCCACACTTCCAGTGCGCTTCCCAAAAGCCGTGCATCGAGCGTGCGGCGAGATCACTGCTGACTCAATCGTGGTGCGACCCGCACTTGCTCCGCGTCACCTAAGTTGAGAATCGGTGCAACAAAATTTATTTGCACACTTCTGGTGCGCTTCCCCAAAGCCGTGCATCGAGCGTGCGGCGAGATTACCACTAACTCAATCGTGGCAACGACCGCGCACTTGTTCCGCGTCACTTAAGATGAGCATCCGGTGCAATAAATTTTTTGCACACTTACAGTGCGCTTCGAAAGCCGTGCATCGAATGTGCGGCGATATTTCGGTGACTCAAATCGTGGCAGCGACCACGCGCTTGTTCCGCGTCACCTAAGTTAAGCATCGGTGCAACAAAAATTTTTGCACACTTCTAGGATGCGCTTCCCAAAAGCCCCGTGCATCGAGCGTGCGGCGAGATCACCACTAACTCAATCGTGGCTACGACCGCGCGCACTTGTTCCCGTCACTTAAGATGAGCATCCGGTGCAATAAATTTTTTTTTGCACACTTAAATGCGCTTCAAGCCGTGCATCGAATGTGCGGCGATATTACGACTGACTCAAACCGTGGCAACGACCGCGCACTTGTTCCACGTCACCTAAGTTAAGCATCGGTGCAACAAAATTTTTTGCACACTTCTAGTGCGCTTCCCAAAAGCCGTGCATCGAGCGTGCGGACGAGATCACCGCGACTTCAATCGTGGTAACGGCTGCGCAATTGTTCCCGTCACCTATGTTGAGAATCGGTGCAACAAAATTTATTTGCACACTTAAGTGCGCTTCGAAAGCCGTGCAGCGGCGTGCGCGAGATTACCACCGACTCAATCATGGTAACGACCCGCGCACTTGTTCCACCTCACCTAAGATGAGCATCGGTGCAACAAAAATTTTTACACACTTACGGTGCGCTTCCCCAAAGCCGTGTATCGAATGTGCGACTACAATACTGCGACTCAATCGTGGTAACCATCGGCGCACTTGTTCCACGTCAACTAAGATGAGCATCCGGTGCAACAAAATTTTTGCACACTTCTGCCAGTGCACTTCCCAAAAGCCGTGCATCGAGCGTGCGGCGAGATCATCAGCGACTCAATCGTGGTAGCGACCGGCGCACTTGTTCCCGTCACTTAAGTTGAGCATCTGGTGCAACAAAATTTTTTTGCACACTTACAGTGCGCTTCCGGAAAGCCGTGCATCGAGCAGGCGGCGAGATTACCGCCCGACTCAATCGTGGTAACGATCGGCGCACTTGTTCCCGTCACCTAAGATGAGAATCCGGTGCAACAAAATTTATTTGCATACTTACAGTGCGCTTCCCCAAAGCCGTGTATCGAACATGCGATGAGATTACTGCCCGACTCAATCATTGGCAACGACCCGGCGCACTTGTTCCCGTCACCTAAGATGAGCATCCGATGCAACAAAATTTTTTGCACACTTACGGTGCGCTTCCCAAAAGCCGTGCATCGAGCGTGCGGCGAGATCTGCCCGACTCCAATCACAGTAACGACCGCGCGCTTGTTCCCGTCACCTAAGTTAAGCATCTGGTGCAACAAAAATTTTTTGCACGCCGGTGCGCTTCCCAAAAAGCCGTGCATCGAGCGTGCGGCGAGATCCACCACAGTGACTCAATCATGGTAGCGACCGCGCACTTGTTCCACGTCACCTAAGTTAAGCATCTGGTGCAACAAAATTTTTTGCACACTTAAGTGCGCTTCCCAAAAGCCGTGCATCGAGCGTGCGACGAGATTACCCCGACTCCAATCTTGTCAGCGACCGCACACTTGTTCCCGTCACCTAAGATGAGCATACGGTGCAACAAAATTTTTGCACACACTTCCGGTGCGCTTCGAAAGCCGTGCAGCGAGCGTGCGGCGAGATTACCACCGACTCAATGGTTTTAACAAAAATTTTTGCGCGCACTTGTTCCACCTCACCTATGATGAGCATCCGGTGCAACAAAAATTTTTTGCACACATGCAGTGCGCTTCCCCAAAGCCGTGCATCGAATGTGCGGCGATATTACGACTGACTCAAATCATTGGCAGCGACCACGCGCTTGTTCCACGTCACCTAAGTTAAGCATCACGGTGCAACAAAATTTTTTTGCACACTTCTAGTGCGCTTCCCAAAAGCCGTGCATCGAGCGTGCGGCGAGATCACCACTGACTTCAATCGTGGTAACGGCTGCGCAATTGTTCCACGTCACCTATGTTGAGAATCCGGTGCAACAAAATTTATTTGCACACTTACGGTGCGCTTCGAAAGCCGTGCAGCGGCGTGCGACGAGATTACCAGCGACTCAATCATGGTAACGACCAGCGCACTTGTTTTCCTCACCTAAGATGAGCATCAGGTGCAACAAAATTTTTTACACACTTACGGTGCGCTTCCCCAAAGCCGTGTATCGAATGTGCGACTACAATACCACCCGACTCAATCGTGGTAACCATCGCGCACTTGTTCCCGTCACCTAAGATGAGCATCGGTGCAACAAAATTTTTTGCACGCCGGTGCACTTCCCAAAAGCCGTGCATCGAGCGTGCGGCGAGATCACCACCGACTCAATCGTGGTAACGACCGGCGCACTTGTTCCACGTCACTTAAGTTGAGCATCTGGTGCAACAAAATTTTTTTGCACACTTACGGTGCGCTTCCGGAAAGCCGTGCATCGAGCGGGCGACGAGATTACCAGCCCGACTCAATCGTGGTAGCGATCGCGCACTTGTTCCCGTCACCTAAGATGAGAATGCGGTGCAACAAAATTTATTTGCATACTTCTGGTGCGCTTCCCCAAAGCCGTGTATCGAACATGCGATGAGATTACCACCGACTCAATCGTGGCAGCGACCGGCGCACTTGTTCCACGTCACCTAAGATGAGCATCCGATGCAACAAAATTTTTGCACACTTACAGTGCGCTTCCCAAAAAGCCGTGCATCGAGCGTGCGACGAGATCACCCGACTCCAATCCTGGTAACGACCGGCGCACTTGTTCCCGCGTCACCTAAGTTAAGCATGCGGTGCAACAAAAATTTTTGCACACTTCTGGTGCGCTTCCCAAAAGCCGTGCATCGAGCGTGCGACGAGATCTGCTGACTCAATCATGGTAACGACCCGGCGCACTTGTTCCCGTCACCTAAGTTAAGCATCGGTGCAACAAAAATTTTTTTGCACACCGGTGCGCTTCCCAAAAGCCGTGCATCGAGCGTGCGACGAGATTACCACTGACTCCAATCTTGTCAACGACCGCACACTTGTTCCGTCACCTAAGATGAGCATCGGTGCAACAAAATTTTTGCACACTTACGGTGCGCTTCGAAAGCCGTGCAGCGAGCGTGCGGCGAGATTACTGCCCGACTCCAATGGTTTTAACATTTGCGCGCTTGTTCCACCTCACCTATGATGAGCATCGGTGCAACAAAATTTTTTGCACACATGCAGTGCGCTTCCCCAAAGCCGTGCATCGAATGTGCGGCGATATTACGGCCCGACTCAAATCGTGGCAGCGACCACGCGCTTGTTCCGTCACCTAAGTTAAGCATCTGGTGCAACAAAAATTTTTGCACACTTCTAGTGCGCTTCCCAAAAGCCGTGCATCGAGCGTGCGGCGAGATCTGCCTTGACTTCAATCGTGGTAGCGGCTGCGCAATTGTTCCCGTCACCTATGTTGAGAATCGGTGCAACAAAATTTATTTGCACACTTCGGTGCGCTTCGAAAGCCGTGCAGCGGCGTGCGGCGAGATTACCAGCCCGACTCAATCATGGTAACGACCCGCGCGCTTGTTTTCCTCACCTAAGATGAGCATCGGTGCAACAAAAATTTTTACACACTTACAGTGCGCTTCCCCAAAGCCGTGTATCGAATGTGCGACTACAATACCCGCGACTCAATCGTGGTAACCATCGGCGCACTTGTTCCCGTCACCTAAGATGAGCATCCGGTGCAACAAAATTTTTGCACACTTACGGTGCACTTCCCAAAAGCCGTGCATCGAACATGCGACGAGATCACTGCCCGACTCCAATCGTGGTAACGACCGGCGCACTTGTTCCCGTCACTTAAGTTGAGCATCGGTGCAACAAAATTTTTTGCACACCGGTGCGCTTCCGGGAAACCGTGCATCGAGCGGGCGGCGAGATTACCGCCCGACTCAATCGTGGTAGCGATCGGCGCGCTTGTTCCCGTCACCTAAGATGAGAATGCGGTGCAACAAAATTTATTTGCATACTTAAGTGCGCTTCCCCAAAGCCGTGTATCGAACATGCGATGAGATTACCCGCGACTCAATCGTGGCAACGACGCGCGCTTGTTCCCGTCACCTAAGATGAGCATCCGATGCAACAAAATTTTTGCACACGCCAGTGCGCTTCCCAAAAAGCCGTGCATCGAGCGTGCGGCGAGATCTGCCCCGACTCCAATCACGGTAACGACCCGGCGCACTTGTTCCGCGTCACCTAAGTTAAGCATACGGTGCAACAAAAATTTTTGCACACTTCTGGTGCGCTTCCCAAAAAGCCGTGCATCGAGCGTGCGGCGAGATCTGCCCGACTCAATCATGGTAGCGACCGGCGCGCTTGTTCCCGCGTCACCTAAGTTAAGCATCGGTGCAATAAAAATTTTTGCACACTTAAGTGCGCTTCCCAAAAGCCGTGCATCGAGCGTGCGGCGAGATTACCTGCCCGACTCCAATCTTGTCAGCGACCGCACACTTGTTCCCGTCACCTAAGATGAGCATCGGTGCAACAAAATTTTTGCACACTTACGGTGCGCTTCCGGCCGTGCGTGAGCGTGCGACGAGATTACCGCCGACTCCAATGGTTTTTAACATTTGCGCGCTTGTTCCACCTCACCTATGATGAGCATCGGTGCAACAAAATTTTTGCACACATCGGTGCGCTTCCCCAAAGCCGTGCATCGAATGTGCGACTACAATACTACCGACTCAATCGTGGTAACGGCCGCGCGCTTGTTCTCGTCACCTAAGATGAGCATCCGGTGCAACAAAATTTTTTCCACACTTACAGTGCGCTTCCCAAAAGCCGTGCATCGAGCGTGCGACGAGATCACCCTTGACTCAATCGTGGTAACGACCCGCGCTTGCTCCCGTCACCTAAGTTGAGAATCGGTGCAACAAAATTTATTTGCACACTTCAGTGCGCTTCCCCAAAGCCGTGCATCGAGCGTGCGGCGAGATTACCACTAACTCAATCGTGGCAGCGACCCGGCGCGCTTGTTTCCGTCACTTAAGATGAGCATCGGTGCAATAAATTTTTTTGCACACGCCAGTGCGCTTCGCCGTGCATCGAATGTGCGGCGATATTTCGGCCGACTCAAATCGTGGCAGCGACCGCGCACTTGTTCCCGTCACCTAAGTTAAGCATGCGGTGCAACAAAAATTTTTGCACACTTCCGGTGCGCTTCCCAAAAAAGCCGTGCATCGAGCGTGCGGCGAGATCACCACTAACTCAATCGTGGCTACGACCGCGCACTTGTTCCGCGTCACTTAAGATGAGCATCGGTGCAATAAATTTTTTTGCACACGCCAGTGCGCTTCGAAAGCCGTGCATCCGAATGTGCGGCGATATTACGGCCCGACTCAAATCGTGGCAGCGACCACGCGCTTGTTCCCCGTCACCTAAGTTAAGCATGCGGTGCAACAAAATTTTTTTTGCACACTTCTAGTGCGCTTCCCAAAAAGCCGTGCATCGAGCGTGCGGCGAGATCACCCCGACTTCAATCGTGGTAACGGCTGCGCAATTGTTCCACGTCACCTATGTTGAGAATCGGTGCAACAAAATTTATTTGCACACTTACAGTGCGCTTCAGCCGTGCGTGGCGTGCGGCGAGATTACCGACTCAATCATGGTAGCGACCGGCGCGCTTGTTCCACCTCACCTAAGATGAGCATCCGGTGCAACAAAATTTTTACACACTTAAGTGCGCTTCCCCAAAGCCGTGTATCGAATGTGCGACTACAATACCAACGGCTCCAATCGTGGTAACCATCGGCGCACTTGTTCCGTCACCTAAGATGAGCATCGGTGCAACAAAATTTTTTGCACACTTACGGTGCACTTCCCAAAAGCCGTGCATCGAGCGTGCGGCGAGATCTGCCCGACTCCAATCGTGGTAGCGACCCGGCGCACTTGTTCCCGTCACTTAATTTGAGCATCTGGTGCAACAAAATTTTTTTTGCACACTTGGTGCGCTTCCGGAAGCCGTGCATCGAGCGGGCGGCGAGATTACCGCCCGACTCAATCGTGGTAACGATCGGCGCGCACTTGTTCCACGTCACCTAAGATGAGAATCCGGTGCAACAAAATTTATTTGCATACATCTGGTGCGCTTCCCCAAAGCCGTGTATCGAACATGCGCTGAGATTACCGCCGACTCAATCGTGGCAACGGCCGCGCGCTTGTTCCACGTCACCTAAGATGAGCATACGGTGCAACAAAATTTTTTGCACACTTAAGTGCGCTTCCCTAAAACCCGTGCAGCGAGCGTGCGGCGAGATTACCTGCCCGACTCCAATGGTTTTAACGATTTGCGCACTTGTTCCACCTCACCTATGATGAGCATCGGTGCAACAAAATTTTTTTGCACACATCAGTGCGCTTCCCCAAAGCCGTGCATCGAATGCGCGGCTACAATCTCCCGACTCAATCGTGGTAGCGGCCCGCGCACTTGTTCTCGTCACCTAAGATGAGCATCCGGTGCAACAAAATTTTTTCCACACTTACAGTGCGCTTCCCAAAAGCCGTGCATCGAGCGTGCGGCGAGATCACTGCCCCGACTCCAATCGTGGTAGCGACCCCGCACTTGCTCCCGTCACCTAAGTTGAGAATCCGGTGCAACAAAATTTATTTGCACACTTACAGTGCGCTTCCCCAAAGCCGTGCATCGAGCGTGCGGCGAGATTACCACTAACTCAATCGTTGGCAGCGACCCGGCGCACTTGTTCCGTCACTTAAGATGAGCATCGGTGCAATAAATTTTTTGCACACTTACGGTGCGCTTCCGAAAGCCGTGCATCGAATGCGGCGATATTTCGGTGACTCAAATCGTGGCAACGACCACGCGCGTTCCACGTCACCTAAGTTAAGCATGCGGTGCAACAAAAATTTTTGCACACTTCGGTGCGCTTCCCAAAAGCCGTGCATCGAGCGTGCGGCCGAGATCACCACTAACTCAATCGTGGCTACGACCCGCGCGCTTGTTCCCGTCACTTAAGATGAGCATCGGTGCAATAAATTTTTTTGCACACTTAAAGTGCGCTTCCAAAGCCGTGCATCGAATGTGCGGCGATATTCGACTGACTCAAACCGTGGCAAGCGACCGCGCACTTGTTCCGTCACCTAAGTTAAGCATCGGTGCAACAAAAATTTTTTGCACACTTCTAGTGCGCTTCCCAAGCCGTGCATCGAGCGTGCGGCGAGATCTGCCCGACTTCAATCGTGGTAGCGACTGCGCAATTGTTCCCGTCACCTATGTTGAGAATCGGTGCAACAAAATTTATTTGCACACTTAGGTGCGCTTCCAGCCGTGCAGCGGCGTGCGACGAGATTACCCGACTCAATCATGGTAGCGACCCGGCGCACTTGTTCCACCTCACCTAAGATGAGCATCGGTGCAACAAAAATTTTTACACACTTCTGGTGCGCTTCCCCAAAGCCGTGTATCGAAATGTGCGACTACAATACCAGCGACTCCAATCGTGGTAACCGCCGGCGCACTTGTTCCCGTCAACTAAGATGAGCATCGGTGCAACAAAATTTTTGCACACGCCGGTGCACTTCCCAAAAGCCGTGCATCGAGCGTGCGACGAGATCATCCGACTCCAATCGTGGTAACGACCGCGCACTTGTTCCACGTCACTTAAGTTGAGCATGCGGTGCAACAAAATTTTTTTGCACACTTAAGTGCGCTTCCGGAAAGCCGTGCATCGAGCAGGCGGCGAGATTACCACTGACTCAATGGTAACGATCGGCGCACTTGTTCCCGTCACCTAAGATGAGAATCGGTGCAACAAAATTTATTTGCGCGCCGCCAGTGCGCTTCCCCAAAGCCGTGTATCGAACATGCGATGAGATTACCGCGACTCAATCGTGGCAACGACCGGCGCGCTTGTTCCACGTCACCTAAGATGAGCATCCGATGCAACAAAATTTTTTGCACACTTACGGTGCGCTTCCCAAAAGCCGTGCATCGAGCGTGCGGCGAGATCTGCCCGACTCAATCCTGGTAGCGACCGGCGCACTTGTTCCCGTCACCTAAGTTAAGCATCACGGTGCAACAAAAATTTTTGCACACCACGGTGCGCTTCCCAAAAGCCGTGCATCGAGCGTGCGGCGAGATCTGCCCGACTCAATCATGGTAGCGACCGGCGCACTTGTTCCCGTCACCTAAGTTAAGCATCGGTGCAACAAAATTTTTTTGCACACTTGAAGTGCGCTTCCCAAAAGCCGTGCATCGAGCGTGCGACGAGATTACCACTGACTCAATCTTGTCAACGACCGCACACTTGTTCCACGTCACCTAAGATGAGCATCGGTGCAACAAAATTTTTTGCACACTTACAGTGCGCTTCGAAAGCCGTGCGGCGAGCGTGCGACGAGATTACCACTGACTCCAATGGTTTTAACGATTTGCGCACTTGTTCCACCTCACCTATGATGAGCATCGGTGCAACAAAAATTTTTGCACACATCTGGTGCGCTTCCCCAAAGCCGTGCATCAGATAATGCGGCGATATTACGGCCTGACTCAAATCGTGGCAACGACCACGCACTTGTTCCCGTCACCTAAGTTAAGCATCTGGTGCAACAAAATTTTTTGCACACTTCTAGTGCGCTTCCCAAAAGCCGTGCATCGAGCGTGCGGACGAGATCCTGCCGACTTCAATCGTGGTAACGGCTGCGCAATTGTTCCCGTCACCTATGTTGAGAATCGGTGCAACAAAATTTATTTGCACACAGTGCGCTTCAGCCGTGCGTGGCGTGCGACGAGATTACCGCCCGACTCAATCATGGTAGCGACCGCGCACTTGTTTTTCCTCACCTAAGATGAGCATCGGTGCAACAAAATTTTTACACACTTAAGTGCGCTTCCCCAAAGCCGTGTATCGAATGTGCGACTACAATACCACTTGACTCAATCGTGGTAACCATCGGCGCGCTTGTTCCCCGTCACCTAAGATGAGCATCGGTGCAACAAAATTTTTGCACGCCGGTGCACTTCCCAAAAGCCGTGCATCGAGCGTGCGGCGAGATCTGCCCGACTCAATCGTGGTAGCGACCGGCGCACTTGTTCCGCGTCACTTAAGTTGAGCATGCGGTGCAACAAAATTTTTTTGCACACTTACGGTGCGCTTCAGGAAGCCGTGCATCGAGCAGGCGGCGAGATTACCCGACTCAATCGTGGTAACGATCGGCGCGCTTGTTCCCGTCACCTAAGATGAGAATGCGGTGCAACAAAATTTATTTGCATACTTCTGGTGCGCTTCCCCAAAGCCGTGTATCGAACATGCGATGAGATTACCCGCGACTCAATCGTAATGACGACGCGCACTTGTTCCCGTCACCTAAGATGAGCATCCGATGCAACAAAATTTTTGCACACTTCAGTGCGCTTCCCAAAAAGCCGTGCATCGAGCGTGCGGCGAGATCACCCCGACTCAATCCTGGTAACGACCCGCGCACTTGTTCCCGTCACCTAAGTTAAGCATCACGGTGCAACAAAAAATTTTTGCACACTTCTGGTGCGCTTCCCAAAAAGCCGTGCATCGAGCGTGCGGCGAGATCACCACTGACTCAATCATGGTAACGACCAGCGCACTTGTTCCCGTCACCTAAGTTAAGCATACGGTGCAATAAAATTTTTTGCACGCACGGTGCGCTTCCCAAAAGCCGTGCATCGAGCGTGCGACGAGATTACCTGACTCAATCTTGTCAACGACCGCACACTTGTTCCCGTCACCTAAGATGAGCATACGGTGCAACAAAATTTTTGCACACTTACGGTGCGCTTCCAAAGCCGTGCAGCGAGCGCGTGCGACGAGATTACTGCCCGACTCAATGGTTTTAGCGACTTGCGCACTTGTTCCACCTCACCTATGATGAGCATCGGTGCAACAAAATTTTTTGCACACATCATGCAGTGCGCTTCCCCAAAGCCGTGCATCGAAATGCGACTACAATACTGCGACTCAATCGTGGTAGCGGCCGCGCGCACTTGTTCTCGTCACCTAAGATGAGCATCGGTGCAACAAAATTTTTTTCCACACTTACAGTGCGCTTCCCAAAAGCCCGTGCATCGAGCGTCGCGACGAGATCTGCCCGACTCAATCGTGGTAACGACCCGCACTTGCTCCCGTCACCTAAGTTGAGAATCGATTGCAACAAAATTTTTTGCACACTTCAGTGCGCTTCCCCAAAGCCGTGCATCGAGCGTGCGGCGAGATTACCACTAACTCAATCGTGGCAGCGACCCGGCGCGCTTGTCCCGTCACTTAAGATGAGCATCCGGTGCAATAAATTTTTTGCACACGCCGGTGCGCTTCGAAAGCCGTGCATCGAATAATGCGGCGATATTTCGGCCCGACTCAAATCGTGGCGCGACCACGCGTTGTTCCCGTCACCTAAGTTAAGCATCGGTGCAACAAAAAATTTTTGCACACTTCGGGTGCGCTTCCCAAAGCCGTGCATCG
>JADLZL010000573.1:0-20879 GCA_015844335.1 Chrysopogon serrulatus
TAAGATCCATGAAGATTTGGATTTTACAGATGCCTTGTTAGTATTTTTTTAGAATTACATAGGGTGATGTAAACGTTCATAACACATGCATACTCACTCCTATAAGTACACATACATAAATTCTACCGCAGTAAGTATCTTTGAAAATTGATGAAGTCATCACAAGCGTCTCATTGTTGACTGGAACATTACCTGCCACTAAGGACCTGTTTAGATACACCTGCTAAATTTAGCTGCTACGGATCCAAATAACCTAACTAAAATAGTAGCTAAACTTTAGCTGTGTTTAGCTACTTTCACCTAACTAAAACCAGCTAAAATTTAGCTAAGTCTATTAGCTAGAGCATCCAAACACCTCCAGCTAAAGTTTAGCTAGATAACTTTTAGCTAGCTAAAATTATACTTTGAAATTTAGCTAGCTAAAGTTTAGTTGGGTGCATCCAAACAGGCCCTAACTACACTGGATAAGTCTGGTAGTTTTCACGAGATAGCATAGGAGAAAGCAAGTGCCAACTATTGATATTTCTTATATTGAAATGGATAATTATGTAATTGTACAAAATATCGATGTAGCACTTTACTCAGGAGTATTCTGAGTATTGTATTTATAATACTGTCGGTACCTAACCTTGAGATACGGTGATATCTAGGTTCTAAACTTTTAGTTTGGATTTATAGATCGCTAAACTTGTCTTCAACTCCGTACGTATATAATTAAGCCCTTGTTTGACTGCATACAAATATACCCCAATCTATATGGTTTAAGAGGGATTTAAGTGTATTTTGATTAGTTCAAATTCTATCTAATCTCTTTCAAACTGTATGTATTAGAGTGTATTTGTATGCAGCTAAACTAGTAAGCCTAAATCGGTTTTGACCCAGCCCATACAGGCATACAGACCGTCGTGGCATGTTCATTCAACACTATACGTACATGGATCAAGATTCAAATAATATTGAGTCCAGTGCTACATGGCGGTGTCATCTAGGCCCTAAATTTGTACATCTAGGTCTCAAACTTCCTAAACAGACTACACATGCAACATACAAGGCATTGGACGGTCTTACCATCGAGGGTCTTTTAACTTGCAAAGTCACATATGTAAGCCCTAAATTTAGCAAACGGGCCACATTTCTTCTCTAATAGACGAAATTGGTACCATAGAATACAACTTATTATCTTGCCACGTATCAAGCTCTTGGGCAGGCCACGTATACAGCTGTCGAGAGGGTATATGCTCGGCCAGCATCCATAGCTTTTCTAGATCGAGTCTTCTTCTTGAGGTTGGGCTGCCGTGGCATGCAAGGCCGCAGCCTTCCCTTTGCCGTTGCTGCCTCTGCGACCTATGCGAGGACGAGGAGTCACCGGGGTCGAACTCTCCCCCGCCGTGGTAGCCGGAGCCGCTGTGCCCACGCCCCAGTGCGCGCCACGGTAGAAGGGGGCCGCCGCGCCGCGTGCTCACGGCCTGTGTTCCCTTGCTGTGCACAGAGCCGGATGGTCCTTGCTGCCGCAGTGGTCGGAGCCGTGGCGTAACGGACCAGTGAGTAGCAAGGCGCTTAGGGACGAGCGTTCAGAGGTCTGCATCGTGGTAGCCGTCAAAGCAGCCAAGGTTGCCGCTGCATGCCCAAGCGCAGCACGCACTGGCACGTTCCTTCCCTTGGGCACCGGCGGAGAACCGCCCCAGCGACTGCGATGAGCCCACGGCACTTGCCGCTACCAGCAATCAGCTGTAGTGATAGCAATTAACACTTGGAACTGACAACACTGACTGTAGCTGCAACAACTCCGTCCTCCTCAAGGGTGTGCAAAAGCAATAATGACAATCCTTAGTGGTTGGGTATTCTTTCTCCTCTTTTCTAATTGCTGCACTGCCGGCTGCAGCCATGGTGTTTGATAAAATGTGCATAACTTTGATGATTAGAAGCATGCTATGTCTGTGAGTGTTTTGTTTAGTTCAGTTATCACTAGAAATATGTGCCAAGTATATGCAAATCATCACGGATGATTACTTAAACCTCAAAGACAAGTCAAGAAATTATGCAAATTACCAATACTTAATTTACTTAAAACCTTAAAGATAAACCTCTGATGCAAAAGTAATATTCAGTATTACTCTGAAACAGCTTATTGCAGATTGTTACGGATGCTTATTGTGCATGAACGATGGCTACTTCCTCCTGTCAGGGTGTTCTGTATTAAAGTATACAAGCAAATTTCATCTTCATTTTTATGCTTTTCTTAATCCTAATTTGGGATCCGATGTTATATTGAATTTTTTTATATCATCTATAGTAACTTAAATGGGTTGGCAAGGCTTTAAATATTAGTACACCTGTAAAAAGTTGTCATAGATGTGTGTAATAACATCTCTTCAATTTGGTGCTATTAATCGCTACAGTGCAGGTCATGTGGTGCTACTGTATTTAATTTTGATAACAATCTGGAAAAAGTTCTGCTCTAGCATCAACTTCTTTTTGCAAAAGCTGAAATCATTCCTTAGGAGAATACCTGATATCTTGCACCGCCTGAAATGTATTCTACATAGCTACATGTTTAAACATTTATGCATAGTTTAATTCATCTTATCATTGGAGGTGTATACTATTCACCTAGAACTTACAGTTCAATAAAGGCCAAATCACTAGGCCAAATAAGATCTCGTCTATTCAACGATCACTTTGTTCTCCCCTTTGCAGAATATTAGATATAAATGCATCACACAAAAAGTTCTCTCGGATTCATCAGGTGAAAAGCAAATCCAAAAACTTGGTGTTGACACCTCTTAATGTTATCTCTAATAACGGCGCCAAGAATGCCAGAGCAGCGCACCGCCACTAGAATGCGAAGTTGTCATCCCCAGCATAACACCAAGGGGTGTGGTATTAAATCATGCCACCATCTAGAATATAGAAATGTATCCGCAAGCGCACAGATCAAATACCATTGTAGCATTTTACCCGGAGTATTATGGGTTGTCATTTATATTTCCCAAAGGAAGGTCTACATGGCTGTGTAAAGGTAGTGTGTTGACCTAGAGTGTAACGAATAGGCATAACCATGTCCTCGCTACTCAATGCAGGGGTAAGTCACAAGATAATAGATAAGATAAGTATATAATCATCAGCATAAACAGATAGAGACTCCTAGCTATATCATTAGGGTTGCTAGTAGAACATCAAGAGATATTCCTGGGTTATTCCTAGCTACATGTCAATGTATATTATGGTTAGTGCAATACACCTAGTAGTCATGGCTAAGGTTAGCATTACATTTATTCATAGTGGACATACTAGGGAAGTTTGAGAACATAGCATGCCATTCCGTCGTATACAAGCCCTACTGTGCCTATAAACGGGGTTCGGATTACATAGGACTCAACAGGAATGTCACACCCGCGATCTACCAAACCCAGCCTATAGGGTGCATTCGCAGATAAACAACGTATAAGCAACACGCTTACACAATGTTTATCACTCACCCAACGATCAATTAGATGAGTGCTATACGAACCTATGGATAAACATAATGTTAATCTAGCTATACTAAGCATATAACCATAGTAGATAAAGAACACAATAACTATGAATATAAGTAAATGAGAATTCATCAATTCAATTGTAGCAATCATATAACTATACAATGAAAGAGAACAAAGGCGAGAGGATGTAAGAACTATACCAAATTCAAGCTCTTGATGGCTCAGGAATCCAAGCCTGCGCTTGCCTCCCTCTAGTTCTAATCTAGCTATCTAGGCCCTAGCTAAGGAGCTCGATTAGGGTTTCGGGCGATGATCGGACTTCGAATGAGAATGAATGAATGGGGGCTCTCTCCCGGGGGGTGCCTCTCCTTTTTATAGCCCCAGGCGATGATCGTGAGCCATCGGATCAAACCGACATTGACGGGCGGCTAGGATCGATCCTCAAAGGCGGTGGAGCGAACCAGGCGAACGGGACCCGGCCGGGGCCCGAGGCCAGCACCGACCGTCTGCAGGGGTGGGACCGGCCGGTCCCACCTGGTGGCCTCGGGCCCCGGCTCGGCATGGTGCCTTCTCGTTTCTTCTGGAATCTTCTGTGTAGCCGTGGAGTCCGTTTTCCGTTTCCTTGTTCGATAAGCTTGTATGTTTGCGCCTTTTCCGGTTTACGCTTTGCATAAATAGTGAAACACCAAAACTCGTGGAATTCGGGGGTGTAAACCCTATGTCTACTTTGGTGATCACATTTGCATCCTTTTCATGGCTAGTTGACGGTTGAATTAATACAATAGTGGCCGTCAACACTTGGCCACAGGCATTTAATTTTGTTTGACAAAATCACATCCACTAGAGTGATACAAAGTCAGACAAAACTAGAACAGCCCCCTCAAAGATGGCACGGCAACGCCGTGCCTCGGCTTAGTGAGGTAACTAAACCTGCACCACCATGCCATCTAGTCTAGGTCCTTAACTTCAAAAACAACATATCTTGGTCCAAATAATTACCTGCAAAATCCAAATCCTATGTGATTTTAGTTGCAGTGAAGTTTATACCCCAGCCACCACACACGTACTGTATCTGCAGCAAAATTTTGAGGTAGAAAAAACAAACAAACAAAATTGGCGCCAACAAGATACTAGTATTATTATTAGTTCTGAAGGTAAGGAAGTTAGAATCCAAAATGCATACATTTTTGCTTATCTCGGGGACGGAGATTTTCAGGATTGGAATATCTTTTTTTATTCCTTTATCTTTTTAACGAAGCCCATTTGGCCATGCTTATCTCTAGCCTACCATGCAAATGCAACCATATACGTACTGTATTAGATACGATGAATACGATGGATATACCATTTATTCTACCTACTAGTACCTATATATATATGCAACCCAATCCGCAAGGCTGCAATGCAACAAACCAACAACCAAGATCACCTAGATTTATCGATCATGGCGGCGGCTACCGGCCTCGCCCTGTCGTCCGCTGCCCGGCAGCTCTCGCGCTCCGCCTCCACCATCTTCATGCGCGAAGTGAGCGGCTCCCACAAGCTCACCATCGACGGCTTCTCGGCGTCGAGGAAGATGCCCCAAGCGTGGTGGGCGACGTCCCCGCCATTCGAGGCGGCAGGCCACAGCTGGCGGATCAGGTACTTCCCCAATGGCCTCGGCAAGGAAGAAGGAGACTATTATGATGATGATGATGATGATGATGATGATTGCGTCTCCCTGTACCTCGAGCTCGCCCATGGCGGCGGCCATGGAGACTACGACCAGCTTGCTCGATCAGGCCCCGTCCCCGTCCCCGTCCAGTTCAGGTTCAGCTTGCTCGATCAGGCCGGCAACCCGGTGCCCGGGTACAGCCGCTCCAAAGAAACATGCACCTTCTCGCGACGATACTCAAGTGATCCGATCGGATTCGACGACTTCGTCAGGTGGAAAGACCTGCACGAGTCCGGTGCCCTCAAGGACGGCCGCTTCGCGATCAGGTGCGACATCACCACCATCAGTGACTGCCCCGAGCCCGACGGCGACAGCGACGGCGGCGGTGCTCCGGTGAGTACCAGTACCGTCGTCGTGGGGGTGCCACCGTCCGACCTGCACCAGCAACTCAGCGACCTGCTGTGGAAGCAGAAGCACGGGACGGACGTGGTCATTGACGTCGCCGGGGAGACGTTCGACGCGCACGGGTGGCTGCTGGCGGCGCGCTCGCCGGTGCTGGAGGCGGAGCTGCAAGCAGCGCTGACCTTGACCAGCAGCAAGAAGGAGAAGGAGGGTGCCGTGCGCCGCGTGCTCAAGATCAAAGGCATGGAGCCCAAGGTGTTCAAGGCGATGCTCCACTTCATCTACACCGACGCGCTGCCCCAGGAGGATAAGCAGGACGGCGACGGCGACGACGACGGCATCGGCATGGGCGTGGAGATGGCGCGGGGGCTGCTCGCGGCGGCGCAGAGGTACAAGCTGGAGCGGCTGAAGCTGTTGTGCCAGGAGGAGCTGTGCAGGTGCATCGACGTCGACACGGTGGCTGCCATCTTGGTGGCCGCCGAGGAGCACCGGTGCGAGGCTCTCAAGGCTGCGTGCGCGGAGTTCATGGCTCGCCCTGGGTGTATGAAGGCGGTCGTGGCGACCCATGGCTTCGAGGAGATGAAAGCCACCTGCCTCCCTCTTCTCGTCGACCTTCTCGTCAAGCAGTTGGCTTGAGTACCTTGTTCGTACGTGCGTGGCCGCGCAAGCATGCATATTTATTCGTTGCATATTAGATAAGCAATAATACAAGGTCCAGCTTGTTTATTTATTCGTTGCATCGTCATTTATATTAGCTATTTATATTAATGTTACTACTACACAGTTGTATGGAGTATGAACAATTTAATGTGTTGCTTAATATGATTGGGTTTAGTAGTGATGGATCTGCTAGATGTTCAGGCTTAGCATGCTCGTGTGTGCTCTGAAAACGGCCTCAAGAAGAAGCAGAGATCAATGGTGAAGTGCCAGAGGAGGACACTCTAATCAAATGGCCCCTTTATGCTCCAGCTTAGTTCTTGGTTGCACTCAAGGGCCCAGTGGCCCCTGTTGTCATTGAACCTGCGGTAGCTAGCAGCGTCTGTTTTTTTTTTTCCTCCCATCCAGCTTTTTTGAGTTATTGAAGAACCAAATAATTCTGCCGGACGAGTGGCACCGCTTCATGCACCAGTGTTGGTCCACCGGTCCTTGCATCCAAACTTAATCCTCATTTATTCGTTGCATATTAGAATAAGCAATAATACAAGGCTCAGCTTGTTTATTTATTCGTTGCATCGTCATTTATATTAGCTGTTATATTACAACAACAACTACTACTACTACTACAATTGCATGGAGTATGAACAATATAATGTGTTCGTTAATAAAGCTAAATGATTGGGTTTAGTAGTGATGGATCGGCTAGATTTTCACCTCCCTCGCTCTCCCTCTCCAAGTGATGTTTGATGTTTATGCGTTCAGCTATCACTTGTAGGACCGGGGTAAGTTAGGGAATGTGCAACCCATGCTCCAAAGGAGAACTAATAAGACCATTTTTAGACTCTTTCAGCTTCTAATCAAGCCATTATACGCTCAAAGCGTGTTCTCGAAAAAAGTCGTTGTACATGTATAGTTAGGAGAGAATTACTTGTTTAGCCTTGAAAAAAAGTACGTCTTGCTTTTATAGCCTCTTTTTTTTTTTTTTTTTTTTAACTTGTGAGGCCCAAAACAAGATTATCTTCCTTTCTATGGTCTTCCATCCATTTCAGCCATTTAATGACCCCTAACAAAAAAATTAAAGTGCAGAATCCTAGTGATTTAAAGTAAAATTATGTATGGTTTAAAAGCGTTTATAACTAAATAAAAATAAAAGTTATATATATTATATTTATATATTTTATATTTATAACTAAATAAAATTAATCCCAATTCCAAGAAGAGGGAGACTTACCTGGTCGAGATCTGAGCAGAAGAGGGGGGTCGGTGATGGTGCCTTCTAGCTTTTCATGCATTGCCGCTGGTAGGTCGGGAGGGAGGGGGTGTGACCAAGATGGAGGTGGAGGGATGGCGCAGAGGGAGTGCCGGCGAGGGGAGGGCAGCGGGGCCGAGAGCGGTGCGGAGGGGAGGCGCCCGGGTAGTGCTTATAGGTGGCGGTCGGGCGACACGGAGGGAGTAGGTGGGGGAGGGCAGCAGCCGATTTCAGATAGGAGGAGGGGAGGGAGGTGTTTTGAAATTGTAAAGCGGGAAGTCAGGGCGGGGCAATGATGACAGACAAACTAGATATCTCGCCAACCTGCAACCATACCAAAAAGATCCCTTTATTCTGCTTCCGTCCATCATTCTTCTGTAAGGAAGTAAAAAATCGGGTAGAGTTATTGCCGAATCCCTTTTCATTGTTTTATAGAAAGTAGATAGAGAAGAGAAATAAAGATGTGGCTGAGCATGTGAACTCGTACTTATCAACATATCATCTGTTTCAGCTTACCAGCCAACGGTGTTTCTCTCTCAAAAATTCAGCTAAAATCAGCCCATTTAGCTTACCAGCCGGCTTATTCACTGTAAATAATGTCTTTAAAAAATATGTAAATAAAGCAAACTCCATCGGGGATACATCCAAGTGAAGGAGGGGACGTCGGCAGCAACTATGGCCAGACATATATATCATAAATAAATCAAATCAACAATTACAGCAATGGATTTATTTATTATAAGAATATAAATTGCAACAATTTACCTGTACACAACACACTGATCGGTGATGATTGGAAAAGAAAACAACATATTACCTATGTCATTTCAATTTTCATTCATCACAGCCGTCATCTCACTAGGGCCCATCAGGCCCACAGAAGTCGATGCTGGCATCAGACTGGGCGTGGAAGGCTCGTCATCCTCTAGATCCATCCTCTATCCATCCTAGTTATCAAGATTCTTTCCTCTATACATCTTTCTTCTGCATCCATCATCCTCTATATCACATACTTTATACCAACTACTAACAATAGGGCTCACTTGTCACTTTATCTAAATATATCCATGGGATATCTTGTTTTGAAGGATTTATTGAAACGAATTTAATGGTGTAAATGAAATTTACTTTGGTTTTTTGGTTTGTGAGTTATAATATTTTTTAGTAAGTTGAAATAGTGGGACCCGCGTTTGGACAGTGGAGCCCATTTGGACAGCAGCAGCAGCGGGCTCATTTGGACAGTAGCAACGCACCGTCCGGACAGCAGCAGCAGTGGACCCCATGCCACGTGCGTGGTAGCGGATGGCCGGTATTCCGCTGGGAATAGCGGACGGCGCCGGGTAGCGTACGCTTTTAGCATACCCGCTGCAGCCCCGTGGTCCGGCAAATGCTCCCTGCAGGATCACTTTACCGGACCTGGTGCAGACAGCCTTAACGCCACAGCCTTGGCCGCGGATCCAGCGGCAGCGAGCAGCAGGACAATGAGGAGAGGAGAGCTACAGCGGCCGTCTTGAGCGCGGACGCCATCGTTGCTTCCTGCTCTTGGCCACCAGACAACGAGATGGATTGAATTGGGTAAGGGAGGAAACTCATCTGTCTTGCGGGCGTGCTTGGATCTTTCACTAGGAACTGTGTAGCCTTGCTTACAAGAACATTTTTATCCAGACTTTTTAAGTTGTATAATAAGTGAATCTGGTTCCTCTTTGATAAGGATGAAACCTGGCAATTTTTGGTACTAACTGATAGGTGGCCTAGTCCAAGTTGAACCAAATTTGGTCCTTTTGTTTGTAATTGTTTCCCTATAAGACTCTTTTTTTGTCAACAATAGGTTTTGATGACATACGGCCTTTCATCGTCCTAAATCCTAGAATGCTATATATGCTTGTGGTATATACAAATGTTCCAATAATACAACACTTTAATTTGTGTACGCATAGCAGAATCATGTGAGGCATTTCTGACTGCTATAGAACTAAAGGAATTCTATGTCAAACAGAAGCAGAGTATTGCCCTTTCAGGTCTCATTTGTCTTTGGAGGAGGTGCACTCAACCTCAACGTGCCCGTGTGCTATGGTATGAGAGGCCTAAGCCTACTCTGTCTGAGCCATCTATATTCCACCCAACCAAAACATGAAACATAACAATGAAACTCGCCTGCAAAATGTACAGGCATGGTGTACGCAGGAATGCAGCGGGTCAGCGAAGCATCAATGTGCCACTCTTTCGTGGTCTCTACTAGTAGTAAACCATGCAGTTATTAGATGCTCTGCTCGGAGAGGATCTTTAACCTTTGCAATGCATAATCCTCTATAGTGAAATATAGCAACGATAATACTAGTATTACGTACACATTTTATAGGGTGCAGACAAATCAGCGGCACTGAAATTGGCACATAGGCGATACTTCCATGATAACCATTTAAAAAATGTCAACATTACATTTATGTCAAGAAAAAAGAGTAAAAAGATATATAGTGACATCATGGTAGGGCGCTAAAACAAGAAACGGACACCATTACATAGCTTTTATTGAGATGACGAGCAAGACCAATAGGGAGAAGCATGGCAACAAGCGTCCACAACAATCAGGAAGCAAAGCATTCTTCCATGGAAAACGAAAGGGAAAGAAATTACAAAAATGTCAAAATAGCCTCCACGATCGAGAGCGACCGCGTCAAACCAGTTCTTCGATGATGATGATGTGATGTTCAGAGGATGGAGACACGCTGATGTGTACCTCGGAAGGAGATGAAGTTGTGGCACTGCCGTTGTTGCTTGCTTCCCGGTTCGGAAGCTCCTCCCTCTGCAACCTCTCCGTGAAGGTCTCCATCCCCATGTAGAACAAGAGGAGCCAGATGTAGGAAAGGAACTCCCCACCTGAGCCGAGAGCCTTGGCGTGCAGGTATCCTCTACATCTGCCGGCGGAGAAGCAGAGCATCTCCACCCACACGCCACGAATGACGTCCCACATCTTGTCGTTACCTAGATTCAGTAGCCCTTGGGCAAGATCCCAGGCGTCTTGGACAAAATTTTCATCAGAGACTCCCTTGCTAGACTCCTCTTTAGGAGCTTCCGGTGACTTCTCTTCACCATTTTCTGATTTCTCTCTCTCTGGCCTATCCTCCATGGTACTAATTACTTCCTCCATGAGCTCTCTCTCTACCTCCCGCTGACAGCGGCTCCGTGGGTTGCACTTGTAGTCTCGGAGGATATGCTTGAGCTCACCGTAGGCAGTTGTGAAGAGATTCCTCCTAGTGCCGGGCAGCAGCATCTCAAGATTGACGAACAATAAGTACACGAGGTAGCTAGACATCTCTCTACTCTCGATGGCTTTCGATCCTCCGCCTCCATGTTTTGAGCTGCTAGTCGTCCTGGAGAAGAAGCAGAGGTCCGTGGCGATGTGCCAGAGGAGGACACTCTCATCGAATGGCCCCTTGATGCTCCAGCCCAGATTGTCTTCATACCCCTTAAGTGCGCACTGGCCTCTGTTGTCGTTGAACCTGTGGTAGCTAGCAGCGTCATGTATCAGTCCTTTCTTCCACCCATCTTTCAGATAGCCAAGGACCAGCTGTGTAATTCTGCGAGATGAGAAGCACGACTCCATGCACCATTGTTGGTCCAGGAAGTCCTTGAATGGAAGCCAGCTCACAATCAACATCTTCTTGCTATGCCACTTGTCGCGGGCAGAGTATCCTATGAGGCTATATTGAGCCACCATCCCTGGCCATTCCCCGCGTTCCCCACGGGACCCCTCCACCTCCCAGCTACCAGAAATCGTGAACATTTCTAGAAAATCCACCTCCCAGTTACTAGAAAACGTGAACATTTCTAGGAAAGCAGTGCAACAGAGTAAGGCATATGTAATCTTGACATCAGTATCATTATAAGCTTCTCTGTGGCTGTGGTGGAACAGACCGATGGCTGTCCATGGTAGATAGAAACGTGAAAACGATATGCATTGCAAGATTGCGCCTTTAAGTAGTTGGAGAAGAGGTTCCTCCCGCCGCTTTGTCTGCAAGCGATCTCGAATTTCCATGGGAGAGATGTGTTACCATCTTTATTTTGGTGTAAAGAAGGCAGAATGCTCTAGATAGCCCTTGTTGCATATAGCCATATCCGTTGTTGTCTTTCTCTTGGCTAAGTACCCAGAAATATTTAAAGATACTAAGCCGACTAGTATACGGAGAAGAGAGGTCAGCAAATAGCTTACGGACCTCATCTTGCAGTATCTGTGTTCTTCTTTCTAGTTGGTGTTTGGATGAGCTGACAATGACATCATGGCGTTGTTGTGATTGAATATGATGGCCATCCTCCACAGGAGCCCTTGATCCTTGTGCCTCACCTTCATCTATTTCTTGTCGGGCTACAAAAGCCATTGCACCATTCACGTACTCCTCGAGCGTATCCATCGCACCTTCACTCTGTTTTTCTGTCCATTGACCAAAGGCCACAAATTAATGTTTGAGGATACTATATATATATATATATATATATATATATTACTAAGCCAACTTAACGAGAAGACTAAACAGATTACATGGACTAGTTAGTGATAACAACCACATTTTTTTTCTGTCCATTGACCAAGGCCACAAATGTTAGCCAACGAGAAGATTAAACAGACGATTACATGGACTAGCTAGTTAGGGATAACAACGTACGTACCATGCAGCGCGTCGTCTCTTATTGTCCTTTGTTGTCTTCTTCGTCTTCGACAGCCTTGGATTGGACGGATATCTCGTTGTGGTGGAGGAATAGGATTATGCCCGTCCTCCATAGTAAACGAAGGAGCCATTGCTGCGGCTTGTCTTTGCTCATCATCAGCTCCGCTCTTGGCTGCTTGTCTCACGTAGTCCTCGAGCGGTTTCATGTCAGCTTGAGTAGCATGCTTGCTGACGAGGCTTTTAAAGCTCGCCCTCTTGAGAGCCCATGGCTTGGCGAAGCATTTGAGGACCCCAGGGACGAACAGCACTATTGCTGTCTGCAATAGCCTCGTGTCGCCGCCTGGTGGCCATGACTTGCAGAAGACGTAGATGGCCTGAGACACCGCAGTGAGCAGGTGCCGTGTCCACAGCTCGTTGTCTTCGATGTTGTAGGCGGTGATGCGGTCCTGTCCGCCCAGGTGAAGTAGGAGGGTGGGAGCCCAGACCACCTCCAGCATGCTCTTGCCTCTGCGATCTTCATACATCTTGTGGCGCTTGAAGAGTGTGGCCAGAGCATATATCGCGATGGCATCACCACCCAAGTATGACAACCACGTTAGGAATCTGATCCATCCTGGAATGGCTCGGGCACTAGTACAAAAACCATTTTTCCCGACACGTTGTTTTTTTATCACAGGCGGTTCACAATTTCATGACGCCAGTAGAAAAAATACAGTGGGCCCAAAAAGAGAACCGCCTGTGTAAAACGGTTTACACAGACGGCTCTCTTAAACCTGCCGCCTGTGTAAACCCGGGTACGCAAATAGGTACAGATCCAGAGAAGGAATTGGACGACAAGGCTGCCGAGGACGAGGACTCGCATCTGCGACTCCTCCCACCAGTTCACAACACTCGTGACACCCATCTCGATCTCTCGTCTCTCTCAGAAAACACTCGGGGACGCTAGGTGAGAGGTGATCCAGTACATACAGGGGGCTCGCCCGCTAATGATCCTATCCATTCGACATTATTGTCATGTGCCAGCCTCCATCTCTTATATGGAACCTGCAGGATCACAGACAACTCTTTTTGAAAGGAGAAAACATGCATCGTCTCTACTTTTAATTAAGAAAGCAAGTTTTGACACATACATATATAGCTGGGGATACCAGCACCCATACGCACGCAACAGCAAAAGAACTATCTAAACAAAGCTACTAAAGCTCCACAATCTCCAGAGATTACACAGGGTTGCTTGCACTCCATTGCTTAGTACATATCCCTCCGTCCCTTTTTATCATTTGTTCTTTCTTTCCGAGAAATCAAACATACTTAATTTGAATAAATATATTGAAAAATATCAATATTTATGGTACATCTTTGAATCTATTTTATGATAAATTTATTTGAAGGTATGAATGCTACTAATATTTTGTATAAATTTATTCAAAGTTAACAATGTTTGACTGACACGCCTTCGATGACGACACTTATATAGGGCAGAGAGAGTAGTAGTTATACACCATACCATTAACATGAATAAAGAAATGCAATTTGTTATTATTTGGTTCACCCTTATTAAAAGATGCATAGTGTTGTACAACTAATTGGTTTCTATGTAAGAGCGAAGAAAAGCGAACTGTAAGTATACAACCAGCTTAGACACAAGAAACAAGAAATTTTGTGAGAGAACAAGTTGGTCATGGGTAAGACAACAACTATTATACAGGTGAGGACGATAGATAGGTTGTAGTTCGGTATGTTTACCCCAGCATGTTTTAGATCTTATTTAGATCTTATGGTCTAAAGTTTAGCTACTAAATTTTAGATCACTTTATCTCTTGAGCATCCAAACAGGGGTGGTCTAAATTGTTATCTAAAATTTAGCTCACCTCACAAAAAAATCCATTAGGGTCCGTTTGGATGTAGATATTGAGGGGGTTGGAATTGAATCGGCCTCAATACCAAAGCAGTCATAGTATTGAAATGGCTACAATTCAAATATTATTGTTTGGATGACCATTGAATCATTTTTTGGAATCCTAGCAAGCAGCTCAAATCCAATACCTATTTGGATGCAAAACCATAGAATTGAAACTCTCGGCGTCGGTGTCCATGGCAGGTGGGGCGGAACTTGATCTCGGTGGGAGATCGACCGCGAGGGAGCTCGACGGCGGCATCCATGGTGTGCGAAGCTCAATCCTGGGGGAGCTCGACAATGGTGTCCATGGAAAAGCCGGGTAGATCTCAACAGCAGAGGAAGATCGCCCCCGTCGGCTCGGCCATAGCAGGGGAGCTCGCTGGCCACCACAAGGGACCTTGACCCCATCATGGGGAGCGGGCCTCGGTAGCCGCGGCCATGGGGAAAGCTCGACCCCGTCGGCCCGCCCAATAGCAGGGGGAGCGCGCGAGGCCGCCATGGGGGAGCTTGAACTAGGGCATGGCAAGCGAGAGGGAGGGGCAAGGGAGGGAGCGAGGCCTCCAAGGTGCCGCTTGACCCCACCGCCATCTTCTCGGGTCCGCTCATTTCTCCGCTTCGCGCGGCTCACGGGTGCAGGCGAACTCACGTGGGGAAGAAAGATGAGCGGCCGATTCAGATGAATACGGAGGGGGTGGGCTCGGTATTGTGCGCGACGCTGCGCAGGTGGACTGAATGTCGTGTGGTATTGAAGCCCATTTCCATGGGCCAATACCAAGGCCATCCAAACAACAAAATTAGGGGCTACCAATGCCAATTCCAAATTCTAGGCCTGAATACCAACATCCAATTGGGCTGTTAGTCTATTAGACCACACAAATAAACTAAAGTAGTATAAAGATTATAGGGACCTTTCACAAGCATTGCTGGTCCTTCATCAAATGAGATTTAATCCAGGCTGAGTCACCAGACCGCAAGACTGAATCTAGTCAACGAAGCAAACATTGTGCTTTTGCCAAACAAAAAAAAAAAAAAAAGGACGCCCGGCCATATGCCCATATCTTTAGGGTGCCCATAGGCCTGATCAATAGCAAGTCCCAAATTATTACAAAACTCCTTGCGAATCGCCTCGCCCCTCATATGAACAGTCTTGGTATCCAATGCGCAAAATACATTCATTAATTAAGAAGATACGTATACATGATAATTTCCTTTACGCACAAATGGTCATCAGCTTATGCACAAAGAGAAGCAGCACACCCTATTCATTAAGTTGGACATCTCGAAGGCCTTTGACTCCATTGTGTGGACTTTCCTGTTTGAAGCCCTCACGGCGCTGGGTTTCAGCGCTAAATGGAGGGACTGGATACCGTCCATTCTAGTTACTTCAACTTCGAAAGTTTTAGTAAATGGCATACCGTGAGGAAGTTTCAAGCTTGCTCATGTGGACTCAGACAGGGTGGGGTGATAGATCCCCTGTCCCCGGCCCTCTACTTTATTCTAGCCATCGATCCACTCCAGCAGATAATTGAGTGTGCTGCCCAAATAGGAGTTCTTTCAAACAGTCCTACCTAACCCAGTAAACGTGAGATATTTTTTTCGCAAAAAAAAAAAAAAAAAAAAAAGTGAACGTGAGATATTCTCTTTATGCGGACGACGCATCAATTTTTGCTGCCCCACCTCCTCGGAGCTGATTGTCCTACACAGTCCTAAATTTCTTCAGGGAATGCTCAGCCTACAAATCAATATCTTCAAAACAGAAATCTTCCCAGTAAGGATGGAACCACAATGCAAACAGAAATCTTCCCAGGCGAGATTTGTAAATTCTTAGGGAAATATCTGGGTCTCTCTCTCGACACCAAAAAAAAAAAAATCGTGTAAAATTGAGGTGTAGCCATTGATTGACAAAATCGGAGATCGATTCTAGCATGGAAAGGCAAGCTTCTCTCCACTTCAAGCAGGGAAACGCTGGTGAAAACGGTGCTTTCGTCGCAACCTATATACCACACATGACAATCTTTTCAGTATGGATGAAAACGGATCGGATACAGACGGATATCACTGATATCACATTTGTTTTCATATTTTTGTCCGGATTCGGATTCGAATACGGATAGTATCAATCATACCGGATAGGATACGATTGGATATCGACATCATAAATATACGATTTAAGTATTCGGATACGGGTACGGTACCGGATGTTGAATGTCCGGACTCGAATTCGGCCGGATAAAAATCCCTC
This sequence comes from Chrysopogon serrulatus, assembly GCA_015844335.1. NCBI lineage: Eukaryota > Viridiplantae > Streptophyta > Magnoliopsida > Poales > Poaceae > Chrysopogon > Chrysopogon serrulatus. The sequence goes on from JADLZL010000573.1 coordinate 16,248, forward strand.
TAAACGAATTCGGTCTCGAATACGATCGAAAAATATCCGCACCGTTTTCATCCCTGCTTTTCAGCATAAAAGTGGCTTTTAAAGAGGATTGATTGGCTAAGGGAAAAGTTTTCTCTGGAGAGGGGAGACACACCAAAAAAGGTTTATATTTGGAGGTCACTGCCTAGTCAACTCGACAACAACTTGTCTTCCCAAATCAAAATGGGGTATCGCTATATCTGACCTTGGGAGATTCAGCGGCGCTCTTCACTTGAGATGGCTATGGTTTAAATGGAAACAAAATGATAGAGCCTGGAATGGTCTAGATGTACCTTATGGGCATCCCACTATACACGATGATATAGGTGGCGCTAGACTACTGCAGATGGGGTATACACAACAAAGAGTGCCTATCGTGTGTGCAATTCGAAGGAACATTTAGCAGACTAAAAATTATGGCAGTTTAGAAACTGAAGATTGAACCCAAGTGTCGCTTCTTTGCCTCTGGACACTTCTCCACAAAAAGATCCTTACGGCTAATAATCTAAATAGACGCAACTGGCAAAACGATCCAATCTTCAAAAGTTTGTGGTGCCGAGCCAGAACCACCAACGCATCTCTGCAAAGATTGTTCTTTCACAAAGGAAGTTTGGGAGCTAATAAAACACTGGTTTGGCTTGACTGCTCTCAACAATTTAAACAATGCGGGGTCCTTGCATAATTACTGGCGCGGATGCAGAGCTAAGGTGGACAGAGAACAAATGAGAAATTTTGATGAGATCATGATCTACACAGCTCTCCTGCATACTTGAGAGAAACACAATGCCTGGTGCCGTAGTTTAATATGAAATGAAAAAAAAAGGAACATTGATGTGTCGGTCGCGGCGAGAATACCAGCCTGGAAGGGCTCCTTGCTGAACCTCGCTGGGAGGACAACGCTCGCCTCTTCTACCCTCTCAGCCATCCCGGTGCATACATCTATCTGTTGTGCGCTCTCTCCTTGGGCCCTCAAGGAGATCGACAGGCGCCGACGTGCTTTCGTCTGGGCCGGGTCTGACACCGTGTCTGCGGGGCGCTGCCGCGTTGCCTGGACGGTGGCCTGCTCGCCACGCTGCTTGGGCGGTCTTGGCCTCCCTGACCTCCGTCTCCTGGGATTTGCACTCCGGTTGAGATGGGAATGGCAGCGTCGCTCTGACCCATCGTCCCCTTGGGCAAGCCTGCCCTGCCGGCGCTGAGCCCGTCGTTGAGGCCATGTTCCGTGCCTCCGTCCGGGTGATAGTGGGCGACGGCGCCAGGACACGCTTCTGGACCGACTCCTGGCTCGCCGATGGACCCATCTTCCTGTCTGCGCCACACGCCTTTGCGCTGGCGTGGGCGCCGAGGCGCCGGCGATGCATCCGCGCAGCCCCTGCCCAGCCTACAGTGGGCTCGTGACGCCGGCGGCGCCCGGACGGCCATTGTCATGCTGGAAATGCAGGAGCTCTACGATAAGCTCAGGGATGTCACCCTTTCTCCGGGGGTCGACGACAAGTTCATCTGGAGGTGGACGCCGGATGGGGCTTATTCCAGTTCATCAGCCTACCGCGCCTTCTTCTCTGGTAGGGAGTCCCTGCTTGGCGCCAAGGAGCTGTGGAGCACGCGCGCGCCTCCGAAAGTGAAATTCTTCTTCTGGTTAGCCCTCCACGGCCGCCTGTGGACCGCGGAGCGCCGGGCTCGTCATGGCCTCCAACCGGACGCCCGGTGCGCCCTCTGCCCCGACGAGTCCCAGGACCACCTCCTCGTGTCCTGCGTCTACTCCAGGGAAATCTGGTTCCGGCTCCTGGCCTCGGCAGGATTGGATCGCCTTGCCCCGGGTCACACCGACGGCATCTTTGTCTGGTGGATCAGCAAGCGGATGGCGGCCCCGGCACCACTTCGACGTGGCTTCGATTCTCTCGTCCTCCTGGTCTGCTGGGAGATTTGGAAAGAGCGTAACCGTCGAACTTTTGAGGGCACCAGCTTCTCCTGCTCCCAGCTTCTTCTTAGGATTAGGGAGGAAGTCGACGCTTGGTCCTTAGCTGGATACCGGGACCTCAGTTCACTGGTGGCCTTCTTCACCCAGCCTGCCGATCAGTGACCTCGTCTTCCCCTTCCTCGTCGCGCACTGGTTTCGTTCTCAGTACACCTAGCCCCGCTGCACCGTTGAGCCGGTGACTTGTGTCGATTGTGTGTTCTGCTTGTTCTCGCCGCGGCATCTCGCCCTGGGAGGCAAGCTTGTAACCTGAACTCCTTCTTCTCTTAGAGCAATACATGCACTAGCATGCTTTCGAAAAAAAAAAGTTCAGATGGTAAGCTCACACACACACACACACACACACACTATTAGGAGCCTTGGGCTTCCAATAAAGTTGGGGAAGCCCCAGCCACCCCAACTAGCTAGTCCAGCCAGCCCAGCCACCCACACATGCAGGTGCTGACACGAGACCCAACAGACTGGACGCATAAAAACACTAGTCAGAATACGTACAAACCTTTTTATCGCGATGATGCATATAAACCAGTGGTTTGAGTGTATTAAAACCTATTTGTTTCCGCATACAAATCACCTAGCGAGTAGACCTTCCAGCTGACAGAGGCTGACGCAGGCTGACATAGGTCCGCATACAAATCACCTAGCGAGTAGACCTTCCGGTGACAGAGGGTCGACGCAGGCTGACATAGGCTGACACAGACTGACATGCACGCATCCACTCGAATTTCTTTTGTTTTTTCACAATAATTCCTCAACAAAACATCCGATTCAAAAACGGTTTTCACCATTGAACTCCTGACATTTTTGCGCACGATTCAAGATCCATTGTGAATATATTTTTGAAATTTTTTGAAATTCATAAAATTTGTATATTAGGATATAGAGTTATACGCATCCATCTATGCATAAAAACCTGTGGTCGTGTGTGCGTAAAAACATGGACACGATCTCGTCCTCTCTAAAATTTAAAATTTGAAATTTGAATCATGCCACATAAGGGCTAATTGGATGCATACATTCACTCGTCAAGATGCATAAAAAAGTTTTGGCATCGATATTGCATATAAATTAGTGGTTGAATGAATAAAAGTTTATTTTATTACTGCATATAAACGATGAACATTACAACTGATTATGATTGAATTAGAGATGATGTAATCTTCTCTAAAATTTAAAATTTGAATCATGGCACGTGAAGTCCAGTTAAATGCATATAATTATAGGATAAGATGCATAAAAAGTTTTTAGCGCCGATGTTGTATAGGAATTAGTGTTTGGATGAATAAAATCATCTTTATTACCGCATAAAAACCTCTCAATGTGATGGACATTCCCTTACACATGAATAGTACATCCCATGCAAAATTCTATGACATCAAACAATGCATATAGCCCTAGTCAACTAATGCATAAAATCCTTACAAATACACACATGTGATACTATCCATAATGGTCCAAACATACAACATGCATAGAAACCCCAATGAACAAAAATATCAAATCCCAACTAAGGTTACATAAAAACTAGTACTCTTGCTCATCTCATCCAAGCGTATAAATTCAATTGGATTGTGCCACATCACGCCACTATCATGGCGTGGAGAGGGGAAGCCGAACCAAAATGCATAAAACATTGCTTTCCACAGGAGAAAGAGATGCATATTAACCAAAAGCAAAACTGGACTGCTGTAGCTCACATCGATGCATAAAAATTAAACGACATGTGTATACTAATCACCCCCAGCATTTTTATCTCAAATTCACAATGTATACAAACATGCATACAAACATTTTCAATCTCTAAGAGCTGCAAGCACACAAACCAAATATGCATACAAACTTTTTTCTATTGAGGCCGCCTGCCGTCAGCGAACTACATCCCTACAAAATCCATATATAACTAATTTTATCAAATTAAGAAGATACCATGTTTATATGTATAGTTTCATAGAAAAAGCAGAGTAGTCGGGAGGGTTTGTATACACGGTTTCATAGAAAAGCATAGCGATCGGATCCGTGCGGGGAAGTCGTGCTACAACGATCCTCTGCAGTACATACAAACCAACTCGTAAGTACATACAAACCATGGCTTGCAGGCCTGGAGAGGCGAACGCCATACGCATCCAATCGGCCCTTATATAGCATAGACGGGGATCGTCTTCATATTTTTACGCACACGACCACAAGTTTTTATGCATAGACGGATGCATATAACTCTATATCCTAATGTGCAAATTTTATGAATTTCAAAATTTTTTAAAAATATATTCACAATGGATCTTGAATCGTGCGCAAAAATATCAGGAGTTCAATGGTGAAAACCGTTTTTGAATCGGATGTTTTGTTGAGGAATTATTGCGAAAAAACAGAGGAGATTTAGATGGGATGCAAGCCTCCATGCATGCGTTAGATTGTGTCAGCCCATGTTAGGTGCTTTGTTTGGTGGAACATCCAGCTCGCGGAAAGGTTTTTTTATGCAGCAACGAACTGGTTTTAATTCACTCAAACAACTGATTTGTATGCATTATCGCGACAAAAACGTTTGTACGCAGTCTGACATGAGAATTTACGTGTCCAGTCTGCTGGGTCCGCATCAACACCTGGGATGTATGGGTGGTGCATCACGTGGCTGGTTGGTGTGG